>VZTQ01014988.1:10990-37615 GCA_013400755.1 Pelecanoides urinatrix | reverse complement strand
GGCCCCGGCCCCGGCCCCGGCCCCGCACCGCCCCCAGCGCCCGGCCCACCCCGGCCGCGCTCGGCGCCGCTTGGACCCGCGTGTCCTGGGACGGGGCCGTGTTTCCCAGGATGGGGCTGTGTGTCCCGGGATGGGGACGTGTGTCCTGGGACGGGGCCGTGTTTCCCAGGATGGGGCTGTGTGTCCCGGGATGGGGACGTGTGTCCTGGGATAGGGCCACATGTCCCAGATGGGCTGTGTGTCCCGGGATGGGATGTGTCCTAGCATGGACTGTGCGTCCTGGAATGGTACCACATGTCCCAGAAGGGCTGTGTGTCCCGGGATGGGCTCTGTGTCCCAGAACAGGCCCTGCTGTGCAGACTGGGACAGAGCCAGTACCTGGTCTGGCAGCAGGCAGGTACCAGCAGGCAGCCATCCTTTCGTGCCCTGTGCCAGCAGCACCGGCAGCCCCAGCCCTGCCGCCCAAGGGGCTGGGTGCTGCTGCAGGGCTTTGCTCCCACCACAGGGCTGGGACGGGACCCTGGGCTGGCCATGAGCAGGGCAGCTGCCTCCACCCCTACTGCAAGGTCCTGGGGACAGCCCCATGGGGACAGCGGTGCCAGGGCCCTGAGGATGCTGCCAGCCCTGGACGGCCCTGACCAGCCTCACCTGGGCCCCCACCAGTGGGGCTGGGGCTCTATTTAAGCCCAGCCCTGAGCCCTCCCTCCCTTCCCTGCTGTGCTCAGGGGATGCTGGTCTCCAGCTGCAGCCCTGCCCTGCCCAGCCATGAACCCATGGATCCAGACCCTGACCCACTGGCTTCCCAGCTTGACTTCAGACCTGCCTCATCACCGCGGACTTGCCGGATGATCCGGACTCTCGGTAAACCCAGCCACCACCCCCAGCCTGCCCTGCTCGCAGGCTGACAGGTGTGTTACCACGCTCAGCTCCCAGCTCCCTGGCCCTCAGGTAACAATCGGCCCTCATGGAGCCCAGCTTGGGTCTCCCTGGCTCTCCGGGGAGAGTCTGCCCTTCCCTTCCTTTCCCTTCCCACCACCAGCTGGGCAGCACCGTGCCAGCCCATGGCTCTCAGGGAGCCCCTGCGCCCCAGGAGCGGGAACCTGCCCTGAGCCGCTCAGAGCTCCCCCCCCTCAAAGCAAGAGGATGCACTGAAAGTGTGTTAAATGTGTTTAATGTGGTCAGAAGCTGTACAGAGCACGCTGCCCCGGGCCCTGCTCTGCTATTGCATCTACAAAAATACAAAGCCTGGCCAGCAGATAATCTAACTGAAGAGGAAGCAGTTGAGGCCAAAGGCCCCGCACCCAGGGCTGCCGGTGGGGAGCCAGCCCCTCCTCGGCAGCGTTGGCACCGAGCAGAGGCTGCGGCAGCAGGAACTGTGACGGGGACTTGCAGAGAGGAACTGATTGTTGCGCCAAGGGAGGTTTAGATTGGATATTAGGAAAAAATTCTTTACTGAAAGAGTGGTCAGGCCTTGGAACAGGCTGCCCAGGGCAGTGGTGGAGTCCCCATCCCTGGAGGTATTTAAAAGACGTGTAGATGAGGCGCTTGGGGACATGGTTTAGTGGGCATGGGGGGGTTGGGTTGACGGGTGGACTCGATGACCTTAGAGGGCTCTTCCAACCTTAATGATTCTATGATTCTATGATGCAATCTGCTCCCCTGCAGGAGCGCTTGGGGAAAGTGTCAGCCCAGAGGGTACCCAGCAGCATGCTGCAACATCCGTGCCGTTGGGACCCAGCTCTGCAGAAGGAAAGAGGGGCCCTTAGTGGTTTTATTGCCCTTCCTGCTGGATGCTGAGCACCCTCTGCCCTTTTCCAGGAGAAGGAGCCTGCAGAGCACGGCACGGTGCGAGTGGGGCAAGGGAGGAACACGGTGCATGTGTCTGCGCTGCCTCGCACCAGGGTACCGGCCCTCAAACCCATTCAGCTGGTGCCAGCTCACAGAAGTGCCACAAAAGCCTGTGCCCCAGCAAACCCAGCTCTGAAGCAGGCGCAGGTAGGGATGAGCTCCCTGCCCACACGAGGTGAGCAGCCGCTTCCTGGGTCACAAATGCAGGAGAGGCTGGAAATGGCTCCGACTCCTCCAGGGCGAACAGCTTAATGGTGGGTGGCATGCCTGGGGTGAGGGGGCAGCAGGGGCTCCTCGGACACCCGCCCCAGGGGAGGGGGAACAGGCGGAGCAGGCACTCAGGGGTCCCCGCTGTACTTGATGAGGTGGCCGCTGAAGGTGATGTAAGTGTCGTACTCATCGCTGAAGACGGCGTTCTCGCGCTCGCCCTTGTAGAGCCGCACCCAGACCTCATCCTGCTCCCGCAGCTCCAGCATGACGCTCTGACTCTGCATGATGCTGCGGTCGCTCACCTGGGCGTAGAGGATCACCACCTCCGCCCCATTGTGCATGATGTGCAAGTATGTCTCCTTCTGGTTCCAGGTGTGCACGTTGAGGCTGAAGTAGTAGATCCCGGGGACGTAGCAGTAAAACTTGCCTGTGAACATGTTGAAGTGGTCGTAGAGGTTGACAAACTCTGTGTCAAAGATGAGGGTCTGGTAGTAGTCGTTGCTGTGCAGGGGTTTCTTGCGGCCCACCGAGAAGGCGGCATAGTGGCTCTTGCAGCGCTCCCCCGGAGCGCCCACACTGCCCTTCTGTCCCTTGGGCCCTGTGTGGCCCCTGCTGCCGGCCACCCCTGTCTTGCCGAACTTGCCCTGCATGCCTCTCTCGCCACGGTCTCCCTTCTCACCTGGGGAAAGCAGGAGGGAAAGTTGTGCTGTCAGAGGTGGTGCCGTCTCTAAACCCAGTGCCCTGGAAGCCCCTTTGCCTGGCAGAAGGGGATGGAGACAGCAGGGATCCCCCCAGCCCCTGCCCCCTCCCTGGCCTCTGATGCTGCCTCCAAAGCTGCTGCCGGAGGCCACCAGAGCAGGAGCAGCTCATGCCCCAGGAGGTCTCAGGCCCACCACTCCTTTGCCCATG
Organism: Pelecanoides urinatrix; assembly: GCA_013400755.1. Taxonomy (NCBI): domain Eukaryota; kingdom Metazoa; phylum Chordata; class Aves; order Procellariiformes; family Procellariidae; genus Pelecanoides; species Pelecanoides urinatrix. Next base: position 34,648 of record VZTQ01014988.1, on the reverse strand, counting down.
CAGAGCGCTGGACCACAGGCACCAGCCCCAGCTTCTCGCTCCCAGTTTGTGCGAGGCTGGCACCCCAGAGAGCCGGCACTGGGAGCCCAGCTATGCACTGGCCCTGGAGTGATGCTGGCAGACCAGGCAGGCTCGTGGTGCCTGGTGGCACGCTGTGCCTGGGCTGCGGGTTCGGCCACAGGCAGTGCCACCGCATGGGCCCTGCCAGCCCTCACCTTTCAGGATGGTCATGTTGATCTGAGGCAGGGGCTGGTACCGGGGGTAGGAGAAGCGCTGGTCAGGCAGCTCACAGCAGCGGACGCAGCGGGGCCGCAGGGGCAGCCCCTCCTGGGCACCTCCGGCCTTCTGCTCCCACGTGGCCCTGGGGAGGGCAGAAAGCAAAGCACAACCGGGAGCTACGGGTGGGAGCCGGGGCCCTTTGCGCTACCAGGGCTGCCCTGTCCCCCACGGTGAAATGCCCCGGCCCAGGGGTCCCCTCACCTGGCAGCGTGGTGCTGGGACGGTGCCTCCTCGGGGTCCGTCTGCAAACGCTGGTCGGGGCTGGGGCTGGTCTGGCTCCCCGCGGGGGAGGGCAGCAGCAGGCAGGAGAGCAGCAGGACACCGAGCGCCCAAAGTGCCTCCATGCTGCGGCAGTGCCCTGCGAGATGCCAGGGATGGCTGAAGGGGACAGGACCTGGTGCACCACGCAGCCTTGGGCAGGGCACAGCTGCGCTTCCAGCCCCGAAAGGCTGCTCTTGCAACAGCCCTTCTCCAGCAGAGCCCGCAGTGTGGGCACACGCATCTCTTGCAGCTGCAGGGACCATCTGTACCTAAATAGCTGCTTTTAGCTGGGCCATGTGCCTTGGTGACGCTGCAGTGAGCAGCTGGGGAGACCCACGTTTGGGGCAGCGCAATGGGTCTGGGCTCACCAACAAGCTGGGAGCTGGGGCCATGCAGCCCCCGGAGCCCTAGCACACGTGGAATTGGGGATTACCCAGGGAGCGGAGGGTGGAGCAGAGCAGCCCTGTCCAAGCCCTGGGCCAAGCACTGATGCTCCTACTCAGCCCACCTCCAGCTGCCTCCCATGGGTGCCCAAGAGCTGCAACTCAGGGTGTCAGCGCCTGGGAAAACTACAGGCAGCTCCAGATGCTGTGGGGCAAATGTCAGAGTGCAGTCCTGCCTGTTGCGGGGGACCCCAGCCCTGCCTGGGGGGGATCTGCGTCCCTCCTCCCTCCCCAGGGTGTGCAAGGATGCCTGCTGCACAGACTCCCTGCAAAGGGGCTCCTGTGCTCCAGGAGCTGCCAGCCCTCGGCCCCCACCCCTGTGCCTGGGCCCTTGGTCTGAGGGTTTGCAAGGAGACAAGACCCGCTTCTCTGGAGACGTGGATGTGGGCTGGCAGCCCCAGCTGGGAGCCAGCCGCCACGGGGAGAAACCTTCCTGGGAGCCCACATCGTGTGTGGGGCCAAAGCTAATATTTGCAGTAGCCGGTGGCACCATGGCCCAACCCGGGCAGCTCTGCTGCCCTTTCCTGCCTTATCACAGCTGTATCCGCTCGAGGCACACAGCACCTCGCCCCGAAGGCGCCAGGGCAGCCATGGCCAAACAGGCGTGCAGCACTGCCCAGCCGCGCGGCATCCTGCGGCAGCAGGGTCCGAGGCAGTGCCAGGGCATGACCGGATGGGCGCAGGGCTGCGGGCTTGGCTGCCCGGTCCCACACCCTGCAGCGCCAGGATGGGCAAGGCTGCTCGCCAGGCTCCTCTCTCGGTCAGGTGCCTCCCCAAAGGGGTACGGCCTTTGCCTTTGTCCCCTCCCCAAACAGCCTCCCCCTGCACCGTCTGGCTGCGCTCCGTGGGCTCTGCTGGGATCCTGGAGCGCCTGGCCCAAGGGGCAAAGGGCCCCGCACAGCACAGCCCCGTGTCCTGGGGGTGGGCCAGGCCATGGGGACGGAGTTTGGGGCCGAATCCTGCTGTTTTGGTGAATGCCTGCTCTCTGAGTGCTGGGGTCCCCAGTCAGTGATCGCCATGCTGGGCCAGCCTCCAGGCAGGCTGTTCCCATTGCCCCCTGAGCCCGGCAGCTGGTGGGGTCTGGGGACCGGGCGGGTGTGCTCCAGCAGCGGGTGCGGAGGGCGTTCGAGGCCAGGATGGATGCCTGGCTCATGAGTCACGTTTGCTGGGGCCGGGAAGGGGCGGAGGGATGGGGAAAGGCTCCAAAGGGGTTTCCCACTGCTCGCACCCTTGCAAAGGGCCTGTCCCCTACGCGCTTCCCGGGTGCCTGTGTCCCCCCCCACCTCTGTGTCCTCCCCCTGCCTGTTGCCCCATGTCCCGGTGTCCCACTGGCACTGCTGGGTACGGGGAGGGGCAGGGCTGTGGGTGCCGCGCGTGGGCAGCCTGGCGCCGCATCCTCCCTGCCTGCACCCTGGCCCGGTGCCTGCCCGCGCTCTGCTCCGCAGGCCGGGGAGAAGCGGACACAGGGATAGAGGCAATGGAGCCGCCCAGCCAGAGGCCTGTGAGCAGATGTCATCCAGGGGAGCCTTGGCCCTGGCTCTCTTCATCCTGCTTGGCCTCCAGCTGGGCCAGCCGCATGCCAGTGAGCATGGCATGCTGCCCACCGGGATTTTGGGAAGCCCGTGACTTTTGCTCAGCCCTGGGACCGTCCAAGCAGACATTCCCCTGGTATCCACAGCAGCTCAGCCCTGGGGAAAACGCAGCTTTGCAGGCAGCTGCTCCACAGGGAGAAGAAATCCTTCACCAGGAAATTCCCACCGAGAAAGGCAGCGTGCTTCCCAGGCTGTCGTAGGGCTGGAAATGGAGACGAGCGCGCCTTCAAACACGCCTCTCCCCTGCACCCCGCAGGCGCGTGGGGCGGGAGGTGCCCCTGTACCCACAGGCATATACGGTCCTGCTGAAGGGACGCTGTTTTTCCTGTCAGGGTTGGATGCTCTCCAGGAGCAGTTTGGAGATTTAAATTCAGTGGCTGCTAAAGCCTTGGGACTGCAAGTCAAAACATCCTGAAATACGACCAGGATGAAACAAGAGCAAACCCCAGGGGAGGGATGAGGGGGGCTCAGAGCAGTGGGACAGCACGGATGCAGCAGGACCTGCACGACCACCTCACCCTCCCTGCTCAGGGTAGTGGATACAGCCCTCCCCAAGCGGCAGCAGCTGGAGCTGGGATGCCTCTGGCATCTGGGGACATGCTGGTGGGACGGCTCCCCCCGCCTTTTGCTGCAGCAGCTGGGACGGTTGCAGAGCTCTTTGCACCCCTGGAGCAGCGCAGACCCAGCGGGCAGCAGGGTGGGAACTGCATGGGGCAGCTGTGGTCAAGGACTGACAGGGAGGTCGCAGCCGTCCAGCTCCTGCAGCACCCGGCAGCACCAGCAAGACGTGGTGCTTGGGGACCCCTGCAGCCACCGCGTCCCCTCTCCTGGGGTGGCCCAGCCCTGGGTTTGACGTGTTTGTGGGGACTTGCTGAAGCAGGGCTGGGGGAGCCGCGGTGGATCTGTGCAGGGTCGAGCCTGCAGTGCAGGCTCCAGCACTAACCCTCTCCCAGCCTCTGTCCTCCCGGAGCTGCTGCGGGTCGGGCTGTGCCCTCAGAGGAGCGTGAGGCTCAGCCCTGCAGTCCCCTCCACAGGCAGGGCAGAGTCCTCACCCGGAGCAGGGGGAGGGACTGGTCACTCTCGCTGGACGCACCCCAGGCCACCCATGTGCCTGGCGAGGTGGAGCCGCCTCCTGGGTGAGTCCACACGGATTCTGCAGCACCCGTTGCCGACGGCACCCGCAGATGGGTACGCAACAAGGTGTAGCTCCAGGGTGCTGGTCCCCAGGCCTGCAGGGGCCCCCCAAAGCCGCCCCCCACCTACCTCTGGGCCAGGGCTGCTCCCTCCTGGCGCTGCCTTTCCTTCCCTAGAGCATCCCCCCGGTGCCGCCCTGGCTGTCCCCAGGCGCGGGGCAGAGCCTGCCCGCGGCGGATCAGCTGCCTCCCGCTCCGACTGCCTCTTCTCCCTCGGCCCGGGCGGAAACGCACTTTCTAGAAAGTAAGGAGGCAGCGGAGGAGCAGGACAAGGCACGCAGCCCTCCCACTGCCAGATATGAGCCCAGCGGCGCAGGCGGCCGGCGTTAACCATGTGTGCTCCCGGCGCCTGCCAGCGCTGGGCCCGTGGCCGCGGCCGGTGCAGGCCCGAGGTCAGGGAGCGGGGGCGGCACATGCTGGGACGTGTCTCCAGATGCTGGAGTCGGCGCGGGGGGCTGGGACCCCGGCGGCCACAGCTCCGCTGCGGGGCAGGACGCTGCCCCACGCGGGGACAGCCCCCAGCCCCGGGGGCACCGGAGTCTGCCCAGCCCCGACCGGGGACGGGCCTTGTGCGGGCGGCCGCTGGCAGCCAGACACGCACACGTGTCCCACGGCGCTGGGCAGCATCTGTCCCCGCTCCCCGCATCCCAAGGGGCGGGGGCCACAGGGCGCATCCGGGACAGCGCAGGCGTGGCCGGAGGAGCCGCCGGCTGAGGTCCTGCCGGCACCGGGGGCTGCACGGCCTTGTGGCCCACCGGACAGCACCGGGCAGCGGGGCTGGGCCCACCCGGGGCTGGGCCGCAGGAGACGCCCCCCAGCAGGGCCAGCTCGGCCCGCGCACCGCGGCCCGTCGTCGCTGGGCTCCAACCGCCCGTGTACGCGGGGGGAGTCGGCTCCGGTCGGGGCTGNCTGGGGCCGGGCCGGGCCTGCAGCGCGGGGGTCCCTGCCGGGCTGGGGCGGGAGCACCGCGGGCCCCAAGCACCCTGCTCGGGCGGGAGCGTTGGGGTCCTCGAGGCTGTGCCCCGGGGCGGCGGTGCGGGGGGTCCCGGGGGCGCGGGGGTCTTCAAGGCTCCGCTCAGGCCGGGCGGCGCGCCGCCTTCCCGGCAGCTCGCTCGGGGAAGGGGCTCGGGGGTCCCCAAGGGCGCGCCCGGCAGAGCCGGGGTGTCCCCGTGTCCACGCCCGGGGGGGCCGGGGGTCCCTGTGACCATGCCCGGGGTGTCACCGTGTCCATGCCCGGGGGGGCCGGGGGTCCCCGTGACCATGCCCGGGGTGTCACCATGTCCATACCCGGGGGGGCCGGGGGTCCCCGTGACCATGCCCGGGGTGTCACCGTGTCCATGCCCGGGGGGGCTGGTCCCCGAGACCGTGCTCGGGGCAGTGCTGGGGTCCCTACAGCCGCGGTGGGGGCCAGTGCACTGAGTGGGGTCCCCGGGGCCCTGCCGAGGACGATGCTCTGGGGTCCCGGCAGGACAGAGGGATGCTCCCTTCCCCGCGGAGCTCCTGTCCCTCCACTGCAGCAGGGCCCTGGGGCGAGCAGCCATCCCTTATGGGCTCTCCCGCGTCCCAGCCGCGGCTGGGAGCACACCCGCCTGCCCGGGGCTCGGCCCCCCACGCTCAATACAGCCTCTGTTCACACCTCGGGCGGCTGAAAGGCACATTGAGAGGCCTGCGGGGAGCACGGCCTGTGCCCAGCGCCAGGCCCGGGGCCCCACTGCAGCCAGTGACCAGCCTTTTGGGGACAGCCCTGGGCCAGCGGCTGGGGACCCCCCTGCCCTGCCCTGGGGTGGGGGGCCACTGCCCAGCGGGGTGTCCTTGCGCGGTGCTGCGTGGCACGGGGTGAGAGTGGGTGGCGCTGGAGCAGCTTCCAGTCCTGGGGAGCTGCTTGCTCCCTGCACCCCGCACAGCCTGGAGGCCGGTCTGCAGGAGCCTGGGGAGCTGCTGCATCCCTTGTGCTGCACGGAGGAGGACGGTGGCAGGGAGAGGCACTGCTGGCGCCCTGGCTCTGCGGGTGGGCCCGGAGGAGACGCTGTGACCGTGGGCAGGCGTGGTGGTGGGGGGCTGCTGTGACTTTAAGGCTGGGCAGGTCGAGGTGTTTGTCCCTTGGACCTGGGCGCTGCGCTTCCTGCTCAGGCGTTGCCATCCTGCTCGGGCGGAGCTGCCACGTGTCTCCCGGTGTCCCCGTGGGGCCTGGGGACACACTGACTGCTCACCAGCGGGACCAGTTCCCGGGGGCTGCAGGAGCTGGGCCAGGCCAGCCGGCTGCTCCGGAGGCAGCAAGGGTTGTCATCGCTGCCAGAGAGGAACCTCCTTCCCCGGGGCTGTGCAGGGACACTGCTCAGCAGGACACCCTGACGCGGGTCCCAGGCGCTCGCCCCAGGCCGGGGTGCCTCAGCTCCCTGCCTGGGCTGCTGCGGACCTTGGGGCAGGCAGAGGTACTGAGCAGGTCGTGCGCGCCTGCCAAAGCGCCAGGGCTCGTTCTGGTCTGGGAGTGCAGAGGGGGGGGTGAGAAGGGGCTGAGAGTGGTCCAGCAGCAAAGCAGCCCCCTTGGCGTGCTGGCTTTTCCCTGCGCGAGGCGGTAGCACCTTCTCCTGCTGCAGGAGAAGGGATGGGGCCCCTCGCCTCTCCCTCGTGGCTGTGCCCTGTCGCCCCCCGAGCTCAGTGCAGCGCCAGGCTCCAGCTCCCTGACCTGCTTCCTCCCCTCTTTGCCACCAGCTTCTCCTCGCCCCCAGTCTGATGCCCATCCCGCCCTGCCATGAGTCTATGAGTCCCCTCCGGATCAGCGTGGGTGGTCTGCCTGTCCTCGCGTCCATGACCAAGGGTGCTGACCCCCGCTTCCGACTGCGCTGGAAGGCCATCGTGCTGTCATCAGCCTTTGTGGGGTTTGTGCTGCTGCTCTTCTGCCTGCACCGGTCCTCCCCAGCACGGCCCATCCCACCCAATCCTCGCAACTGGCAGCTCAGCCTGCAGGCAGGGGACCGCTACAATGACACCTACCCGCTGTCCCCACCCCAGAGAAACCCCGAGGGTGTGCGCTACCGCATTGGAGTCATTGCGGACCTGGACACGCAGTCCCGGGGCTCTGAGGAGCATACCTGGTTCAGTTACCTGAAGAAGGGCTACCTGGTGCTGTCGGACAGCGGGGACAGCGTGACGGTGGAGTGGGACAAAGACGAGAGCGTGCTGCAGTCCCACCTGGCTGAGAAGGGCAGGGGCATGGAGCTCTCCGAGCTGGTCGTCTTCAACGGGAAGCTGTACGCTGTGGACGACCGGACAGGGGTGGTGTACCAGATTGAGGGCAACAAGGTGGTGCCCTGGGTGATCCTCCCGGACGGGGACGGCACGGTGGGGGAAGGTGAGCTCTCCTGTCCTGTCCTGCCCTGCAGATGCAGAGCAGTGAAGCCCTTGGCGCTTTGCAGCTCGCCAGGGTGGGGTGCACCTTTTCTGTGACCCCCTAAACCCAGCCGGGACAGGGGCAATTCCTGCCCGGGGAAAAGCTGGCTGCGTGGGGGAAGGCTGTGCCCAGCACCGGGCCATCTGGTGTGGCATTTGGGGGAACGGGGGCCGGTGTGATGTCTGTGCGCTGGCCGAGCCCCGGCTCGTGCCGTTCTCTCCACTGCAGGCTTTAAGGCGGAGTGGCTGGCAGTGAAGGACGAGCACCTCTACGTGGGGGGACTGGGCAAGGAGTGGACCACAACGACGGGGGAAGTGGTGAACGAGAACCCCGAGTGGGTGAAGGTCATCGGCTACAAGGGCGACGTGGGCCATGAGAACTGGGTGGCAAACTACAATGCGCTGAGGGCTGCGGCAGGGATCCGACCCCCAGGTACTGAGCGAGGCTCCCTCCTGCTGCCCCGTGTCCCACACCCTCTGCAGGTTCTGGGGCTGGGGTCTCCCTCCCCATAGATACTGGGACTGGTGTGAGATCTAAAGGACACTGGAGGCCAGAGACCTCCCCACGTCACGGTGGAGAGGCCAGAGCCTGCCCTGGCTGGTTTTCTGCCCTGTCTGTGCCACGAGCAGCTGGAGGGTGGCTCAGTCGGCGCTACGCCTGGCAGCCAGGCCCCCGGGCAGTGGAGGCCGTGCCAGGGTGCCCCTGCCCAGCTCTGGGAGGGATTGGGGGGGCTGCTGCACAGGCAGTGGGGCAGGAGGAGGCGGAAACATTCGCAGCGGTCGCCTGCGCAGGGCTGCGACCTCCCCGGCTGCGGTGTCTTTTGGAGCAGGGAGGGGTCCCGCCCCAGCCTGGCGGGTGCCCCATTTGCCCCGTGCCGTCAGACGCCGCTCCCTGCCGCAGGTTACCTGATCCACGAGTCGGCTTCCTGGAGCGACACCTTGCAGCGCTGGTTCTTCCTGCCGCGCCGTGCCAGCCACGAGCGATACAACGAGAAGGTGGACGAGCGACGAGGCACCAACCTGCTGCTGAGCTCCACCCAGGACTTCGGGGACGTGACGGTGGGACGCGTGGGCGAGGTGGTCCCCACCCACGGCTTCTCCTCCTTCAAATTCATCCCAGACACCGACGACCAGATCATCGTGGCGCTGAAATCGGAAGAGGACAACGGCAAGATCGCCAGCTACATCATGGCCTTCACGCTGGACGGTCGCTTCCTCCTGCCCGAGACCAGGATCGGGAGCGTGAAATACGAGGGCATTGAGTTTATTTAACCGACTTTTGCACTGGACGGAGGGGTGCGGGAGGCCGAGGGGCGCTGGGGCAGGCCCTGCCAGCATGCCCCTAGCCGGGCGCACGCCCCGGGCTCGGCCGAGGGATGCCGGGCAGTGCTCCCAGCTCTGTAGTTGGCCTTGGCATCTCCTGTAAAGCGTTGGCTCTGCTGCAGCAGGCGTGGTGCGAGTGTTTCGGCAGTGGCACCTGGTGGCAAGGGACTGCCACCACAGGGTGCTGCAAGCCCCAGCCCAGGAGACAGATAGCGAAGTTCCCATGCGCCCGTTCCCCAGCCAGGCCCCGCACTGCAGCCATTAGCTCCCAGCCCCTAATTGCGACAGAAACCTGCAGCGAGTTGGTGGCTCTGGTGACATCTGGGCTCTGGGTTTGCAGCCGAGGAGGAGCCTGAGCCCCAGCGCTGCTGCTCTGCCTCGCATCCCACCATGCCGCGGTGCTCCCCAGGTGGAGGAGAGGGTGTCCAGCCGGAGCACCGGGACCATCCGGGTACCTGGGGGAGCGGGTCTGACCCGGGCCCTGGAGCCCAGCCGTTCTGGCAGCCTGTCCTGGGGCCACCCTCCCTCCTCTCCACGTCCCCAGCATCTGATTTGGGAACACACCAGAGACGCGGAGACAAGCATCCCTGTGGGTGTGATTGGCCAGATCCCGCCCCGTTCCTGACCCGCCCGGGGTCAGGGTGACCAGAGCGGGGGACAGGGCCACATCAGGGTGTCACAGCCAGAGCAGACGTTGTAGCTGCAGGGGATTTCATCAGGCTTTTTCCCCAGAAGCTGGTTTTCCTTCCCTTTTCCCCTAAGCTGGGTGAGGTGACGGGTGGTCCTGGACACTGTTTTCTGGGGAGAATCTCACGTGGGAGGGGACTGCGGTGGTGTCCCTCTGCCCCTGTCTCCCAGGGGGACGCAGCAGTTCCCGCACCGCCAGTAGCACTGGGGAAGAGGCCTTTAGCAGCCTCAAGCGTCGGCAGCCAGGGCTGGGGCTGCTCCTTGCGCTGCTCTGCCGGCGCAGCGGCTCTGCCTCCGGGGCTGGGGGAAGCGAGTGTGGCACCAAGCAACTGATGGGGCCGGGGCCAGGTGGCACGTGGGCACGTCCCTGCGCCTGGGCCGGTGCCATTCCCAGTCCGCACCCCGAGGAGGTACAGTGTGCTGGCCGCGTGTCTTCTCCCAGCCCTGGCTGTGCACTGCTCAGGCCCCCGAGGTGCCTCTAGACCCAGAGCTGTCGGCTCTGGGAAGAGCTGGGACCTGGACCGAAGCTGGCGGGTGGCGTGGCTGTGCCTGCTCCAAGGGCTGCTGTGCTCGGTGCAGGAGGGAGAGCCAGAAGCACCAGCTTGGCTTCCCAGGGCCAGCAGCAGCTGGGAAGCATTCACAGCAGTCCCAGGGCTTTGCTGGCTGGGGAGCCCGCCAGCAGTGTTGTGAAATCGCGGCAGCAGCCTGTGGCCCCCTGGGAGGAACTTGCACAGGTCTGGGGAGCCAAAAGTGCGAAACATGGGCATCTGCAGGCCCCCGGGGCCTCCTTCCCACCCCACTAACTTCAAGGATGGCAGCTCCTGGCCTGGCCTGCGCTCCCCCAACTCAGCCCAGCCCCTGCCCCAATTCGCAGGGCAGCACAGCTTCACACCAGCCACCAGTGAGGGCCCAGGGCCGGTGTTTGGCTCCGTGGTGTCCCCCCGGTTTGGCAGGGGAGGCTGCAGGCACAGACCCCACAGCCAGGTGGCACGGGGCAGCTGGTGGGGGACAGGGTGGCCATAGTGCCAGGACCCTCCACCAGCCCTGGCTGAGGGAGCGGGACCTCCTCCCCTCCACCCCCCGGAGCCAGGCTGCCGTCCAGGGACCCGCGGGGACGGGTCCAATGCGATGCCAGGGCAACCTCCTGGCAGCCCAGGGTGCCTGCGGGGATGCTGCCAGCAGAGCTGCTGTCGGAGGGACCCTGTGCCCGGTGTGGGTGGGAGCTGGCAGGGGCGCAGCTTGGTAAGCAGCTGCTTCATGGCTCTGGGCACAAGCCCCCAGCTGACACCAACGCATGTTTGGGCTGTCCGAGTGTCTCCCTGCAGCTGGGGGTCCCTGTTACCACCTGGCCCGTCGGGCAGCTCTGCCAGCAGGCCGGGCTTCCGAGAGCTGGGGCTGGCTACTGTGGTTTTGGGGGTTGGCCTTGGCCCCCCCGTGCCTCCCCTGCCTGCCCGGGCTGTGGGGACCAGCCACGCTTGGGGGAGGGAGGGGGTCTGTTCCTGCAGCGGCTGAGCTGCGGTTGGGTGGGAGGACCCGTGGTGCAGAGAGCTGGGGAGGTCGGGGGCCATGCCAGAGCCCAGCCAGGCTGGCCCCCTGTGTCCCGTCCCCCCTTGCCCCTGTTTACAGTGTCCGGCACCTCCGCGAGCTGAGTGAGGAGCCCGTAAAAGGCTGGACACGTGTTTTCGTTCAGCCCAGACAATGACTCACGCTGGCGCTGGGCTGCGAGCGGACGCGCTCATCTCCTCTGCAGGGCAGCTCTGCCCTGAGCACGGGCCCGTCCCCAGCGCCACGGGCAGAGCTGGCCTTGGCCCGTGCACGTGGCCTCCGGGGCCATGCAGCACCCAGGGCGCGTCCCCAGCCCGCGCCGGGAGCCAGCTGGCCATAGGCCATGTCGGCCACTCTGCCTTCATCTGGGCTTCACTTGGCACAGCCTCTCCTGGCCTTGCTTGCCCTCCTGGCCCAGGGCCGGCGGCTCCACAGCACCTGTCTTGGTCCCGGGACTGTGCCAGTGGCTGTCCCTGCTGCGCGGCTCCTTCTTGTCCCTTGGGCTCAGCCAGGCAGGGAGCTCTGCACCCAGCTGGGAAGTGGGGCCTCCCCGTGCTGTGTCCCCCTGTACCCCCAGATCATCCCGCCAGCTGCCTGCCTGCCTGCCCTTGCCCTGGCCCTTTTCCTGGCGATCTGGCAGGTCCCCATCTCACCCCTCCTCGTGCAGGCAGGATACCAGGGGCCTGGGAGGCTGCCAGGGCCCCGGGCAGCGGTGCGTGCGGGCAGCAGGACCGTCAGCCCTCGCCTTGCCTCGAACTGGACTGGGCTGCAGCGTCCCTGGGCCCCCAGACCCCCAGACCTGTGGCACCCTCGGAGCAGCGCAAGCACCCAGCAGCCCCAGGACGTGCGGCAGCACCCGGCGCCTTGGGCAGCCGGGCCGGCGGGACTCCTGGCAACTGCTGCCGAAGCATCTGCAAACTGTGTGCCCTGCAGTGGAGTTGGGACCTGGAGCACCATCTCCGGGCTTCATCCAACATCCAGGCAGTGTGAATGCGGTCACCTCCCACAGGTTCCCTGCAGGCTTAAGCAGGGCTTGGACCGAGTTCACCTGCCCACATTTCCGCTGTTTCTTCTCATCCTAAAGGGCAAGCAGCTCTGACACCTCCTTCAAACATGACTAGCCGTGGCAGGGCAGCTCTGTGGCAAAAGGCTGGCTCAGGAGCAGGTGGTGTGGCCACAGTGCTGGCTGTCCCCACCAACGTGTGCCCGCGATGTCCGGCTCAGCTGTGCTCAGAAGCCGTGTCCCTGCTCAGAGGCAGAGCTGGCTCCCTGCCCACTTCGCCGGGACGAAGGCACCGCTGGGGAGATGGAGCACGCTCGTGCAGCTGGCTGGGTNGGGCCGGGCCGGGCCGGGCCGGGGGAGGCGAGCGCGGCGCGGAGCCGCATCCTGCGGAGGGGCGGGAGCAGCCGGGCTGGCCCCGCGCCATGCAGAGGAGGAGCAGCAAATCCCCGGAGCACATTAAAAAGCGAGGCTGAGCGGCAGCCGGGGAAGGAAGAAAACACCTCCATAGAAGGCAGCGGAGGAGCGGCCGCAGCAGCGCCCGCAACGCCGCGCAGGGGCCGCGGCTGCCGGACCCAAACTTTCCGGCGGCGGCTCGGCCGGGCCCGGCGGTGGATGCGGCTTTCTCGGCCAGGTCGCTGAGCCTGCAGCCCCGCCGAAGATGCCCGCCGCGCTGCCCAGCCTGCTGGCCTGGCTGGCGGTGCTGCTGCTCGGCAGGGCCCGCCCGGCCGACGCCTGCAGCTGCTCGCCCATCCACCCGCAACAGGCCTTCTGCAACGCGGACGTAGGTGAGCGCCGCCCGCCGCCCCCGCGCTTTGTCCCCGCGGGGCCCCGGACCCCCGGCAGGACCCCCGGCAGGAGCCCCGGAGCCCCGGCCCGGCCCGCGCCAACTTCCCGGCGGGGAAAGGGGCGGAAAGTTGGCGCGGAGCGGGCGGGCAAGGAGCGGGCAGGGAGCGGGCAGAGCCGCCCCGGCCCCTGGCACCTGCCCGCAGCCCCGCGCGGGTGCGGGCTCCGCGCCCCGGCCGGCCCGGGGGTGTGTCGGCGGGAGCAGATGCGCGGCTGGGCGCGNAAGACAGGCAGCATCCCGATACCCTCTGCGGCGATGCCGCCAGGACAGGGACAAGGTGGGGGGTTCGGAGACGTGCTCCAGGGCAGACGGCTGCTGGCCACGGGGGAGAGGCCCGGGGTCTGCGGGCGCAGGACCCCCGGGTGAGCGCAGCCGCCCGCCGGCCGTGTCATGGGGCAGAGGAGGGGGCACGGGCCGCGGGATGAGCCGAGCTGGAGGAGCCGGAAGGAGAGGAAATGCTTGGGCACAGACATAATCGCAGCCCTCCCCTGCAATTTACTGCTCCGCTCGGCGCAGGCCGGACGCCAGGTCTGCGAGCTGGGGCCGGGCTCCCGTGCCTGCCCCCCGCGCCTTCCCCTCCCGCTGCCCGGCCCTGCCCGCCGCTACCAGGCCCCGCCCGGGCGAAGGGGCGGCGGGTCCCGGGGCCGCGGATGGCGGCCGGGGGCGGNGTTGGCGCGGAGCGGGCGGGCAAGGAGCGGGCAGGGAGCGGGCAGAGCCGCCCCGGCCCCTGGCACCTGCCCGCAGCCCCGCGCGGGTGCGGGCTCCGCGCCCCGGCCGGCCCGGGGGTGTGTCGGCGGGAGCAGATGCGCGGCTGGGCGCGGTCTGTCCGTCCGTCTGTCTGTCCGTCCGGGGTGTGTCCGTCCCTCCCCGCGCGTCCCGCCGTCTCGGGGGGACCCTCGCGGCCGCGCCCGGCATCGCTCCCCGGGGCGTCCCCGGGAGATGGGTCCGGGGCTCCCCGCGGCGCAGCCCCGGTGACACGGGGGAGCCCGGCCTCTCCCGAGTTTGATTAAACCGCGAAGGTACGTGGCAGCGCGGGGAGCTGACGGCCCCGGGGGAGGCCAGGGCCCTCCGAGCGCAGCCGCCTCTGGAACGGCACCGGCCTGGCGCGCACGGCGCGCAGAGCCAGCACCCAGCCCGGGAGAGCCAGCCGCGTCGGGCTCGGTCACCTCCTGTCTGTTCCTTATTTCCAGGCATTTCCTCTCCCCCATCCCACTTTGTTCAGCTTGGATGCTGCTGAAAGGGAGGGCTTGGCAGCACCGGGATCTGGATTCCTCTTTCTATGAATAATGCCCTTATTAAATTTTAACATATTAAACAAACAGACCAGCCCCAGTTCCTCACGCTCTCCTTTGCGGGGCCATTCCCAGGCTCAGCTGGAGAGGTAGCATTCCCAAACACTTAGGCAGCCCCAACCTCTGGATGGCCCTGCCCCATCCTCTGCTCCTGAACCAGGATGCTCCTTACAGATTCCCAGGCTCCCCTCGCCCCTTCGAGACCCTGCTCCCAGTATTTCTCTTCCACGGGGGCAACTCCCACAGTGTCTGGCTGCTGCCCCGTGTGCCCCGGCTCTGCCCGGCCTTGCTGCTCGGCACGGCATGCCGCGAAGCATGTTGAGGACAGGGAGGTTTCTAGACAAAATGGAGCACTGATTTTTTGGAGCTGCTGCTCAAGCCAGTGCCTCTGGACCACAGGATCCCCCGCGCCTGCTCTGGGAGAAGGGCTGCAGCTTCCCGTCACGCTCTCATCAGGCTCAGCTTTCCGGGGCACTCGTGACTCACTGCCCATCCCGGGGTGCCGGCTCAGTCGTGACTCAGCTGCTGAGTCACCGTCTGTCTCGGCGGGCCCGGCTGTCTCAGCCGTCCCCTAGGAGGGTGCCGTGGTCGCCTGCGGCTCGGGCTGCCCCACTGCCCCGGGCAGGTGCCTGTCCTGCGGGTGCCCAGAGCCCATCCTGCCAACGCAGCCTCCTCCCCAGCTGTGCTGCCTGCAGCCCTGGTACCTCCCGGCTCCCAGCCGAAGTCCCCTGTGTGGCTCATCTGGATCGGTCTTATCTTGTGTGACCGCAGGTGGGGACAGTGCTGGGCTCGGGGAGAAGGGTTCAGCCTGGGATGAGGTCCCCAGCCTTTTCCTCCCACACAACATGGATCCGTCTCCTGCAGCCTGTGATCCCTGCCCTTCTTGCTGCTTCTCATCTTCCCCCTGGATGCTCTCTGGAGCTGGGAGGCTCCTCAGCCAGCTCCCTCCCTGCAGGCACATGGAGCCTGGGGAGAGCCTGGGGCGATGGGTGCTGCTGGGACCTTCCCTGGCTGCTGCAGCTGGTGTCCATGCTGCGCCCTTGGTGGGGACGTGGTTGTGTGGTGGTGGCTGATGCCCTGCGGTGCTGGGTGCACCCAGGGCAGCCGATGAGCCCCAAGGCTCGTGCTCAGCCCTCGGTAGGGGGGAGCTGGGTGAGCGCGGTGTGGGGTCATGGCCCTGTGGGGCTGGGGTCCCCGCTCCGTAATGTGGGGAGTGCCTGCCACGTCTGTCTGTATCTCCCCACAGCCTCTCTGCCCTCACTGCAGCCAGCTCTCCCCTGGAGCGGGGCTGGAGCAGCTGGAGCCCAGGGCTGCGTTTCCAGGCAGCGCAGGTGGAGGTGGATGTGACTCTGCCTCGGGCATGGGGTGCTGGAGGTGCTCGGAGTCATGTCACCAGAGCTGGTGACTTGGAACAAGTGACCTGGCCTGCCTCACTTGTGCTTCCTGGCCCATGAAGCAGGCAGCGGTTTTCTGCAGGGCCTGAGGGCTCAAGGCTGCCCCATCTGCCATTCCCCACCGGGGCCGTGCCCGGGCAGCGAAGGCCAGTGGCTGCTCTCTGCCTGCGGCGGGATTTCCTTTGCTGGGGCCGCTCAGCTGCGGGAGATGCTTGGCTGCCAGGTGGGGATGTGGCTGGGTCGGGGGCCGCAGCAGGAGACCCGGCTTCTGCTTGGTCTCCTCTGGAGCAGCGTGGGGCTGTGGGGGGTGAGGGAGGTGATGCTCAGCCCTTCTGGGCACGGCCGTGGCTTTGGCCTCGTGCGGCAGTGCCGGCTCCACGAGGGGCCAATGGGGCAGTGGAGAGTGGGTGTGGGACGGGGGGGCACCTTGGATGCGGCCCCTGGCAGCGTTGTGCTGATCCCAGTTGTCCCAGTGCTCGGTTCCTTGGGACGGGGCGCAGGGAGTGTGGAGGCAGTGGAGGAACGGCGGGGGCTGCCAGCGGCCGGCAGGGACCGGGCCAAGGAGAGGGTTTGGGGGGAGAGGTGGGAGCAGTCCCTGCTGAGGGCTGCTGGGGGGAGCGCGGCTGCCCCGCGGGGCCTGGTGAGGCCGGGGAGCTGCCGGTCCCCGGTGCCGCCCCGCCGAGCGCCGGCGGTCAGAGCCCTTCCCGTGCGGCTGGCGCGGAGGGGCCGTGGGCTGACTGCTGGGGCTGCCGCTGATTGGGCCCCATCCCGCTCCCGTCAGAGGGCCGGGATGACGCACGCGGCCATGGCAGCGCGTAACTGGCAGCTCCCGCGCAGGGCAGCGGGCGAGCGGGGCCTGGTGCCCGGGTGCTGCCTCCTGCCTCCCCGTGGGAGCTGCCGTGCACCGGGGGAGCCCCCATGGCCTCCGCCGCTTCTCCCTGCGGGGCTGCCGTGCTCAGCTCTGCGTTCCTCCAGTCTCCGCGTCCCCAAAACTGCCCTGCCGCTGTGCCGGGGCGGGGGTGCCCTGCTCCGCTGGCCCCCAGCTGCCGGGGTGCGGGCAGGTACCTAGGGGCTGGTTGCTGCCTGCGTGCCAGGCAGGGCTGGGGCTGGGTCCCTCCTGGGGGCAGTTGGCCAGCTCTCCATCTCTGCTGGCCTCAAGGGGAGCTGGGGTGACCCTGGGGCTGTCCTCGCCCAGACGGGTGCCCGGGCTGGGGGTGCTGGGTGGGCAGCGGGCAGTGCTGGCACTGGCAGCCGGCCCCTTCACTGAGCTGGCTGCCAGCAGCCCCAGAGAAGGGAGCTTTGTTCCCTGGCCATTCAGCCCAGCAGCGGCCCCCATGGTCTGTGGGCACCCGCGCTTCCCGGGCAGCCACAGGCGGGTGCTGGCGGGGCCGTGCGATGGGGTCTGGGGTGGGATGGCAGAGGAAGGGGCGGCCATTCGGCACATCTCTGGCCAGGAGGGGAGTCCCGGGGCCGAGGCTCCTTGTGCTGCCCCTCTGCCCGTGGGGCACGTGCAGGCAGGCGCTTTTCAGCAGCTCCCCCGAGCCGGGGTGGGCCATGGCAGGATCCACCCTGGCTGCAGGGCAGCACCCACACAGCTTCTCCTCTTGGCAGGTCTCGCCGGGGCAGGTCACCACTTCCAACCCCCTTTCCTCCTTCCCCAGGGAGAACCTTCCATGATTCTATGAACCTGGGGCTGCCACATCTCCCCGCAGGGTCTCGCAGCATCTCCCCGCCGGCTGCCCATGGCGGCTCCGGCTGCGATGGCAACTGTCCCCAGTGGGAACCCCCCGCCCAGCAGCCAGAAACACGGGGTGCAGCCCCCAAGCTGGGACAGCCACGCAGCGGGGGCCAGGGAGGACGGCATCCCACTGGCTGGCAAGCCCAGAGAGACATCCCAGTGGGTTTGTGGCGCTGGGTGGCTCTATTTGCCCCCAGCTTTGCTCCTGGAGCTGCACTGCAGCCCCAGTCTGTCCCAGTTGGTCGCGTGCTCATCGCCCAGGCAGGGGAGCGGTGCAGGGCCGGCTGGGCCCCAGCGTGGGGCCCTTCCTCGTGGCACTGCTGCCCGCCATGGTGTGGGGACTGTTCTACTGCAGGATGCCCTGGACTCCTTGGCCCCAGGCAGCCCCGGCTGGCCAGGGTGGGAAGTCACCACCTCTCGCCAGCTCCCCACGGACCCCCACCCTGCTGCAGCCAGGGGGAGATGCCCCTCTCCCTGCCTGCCCTTGTGCCCGTTCCAGCATCCCGCCATGGGCAGGAGGATGGGGCGGCGAGGAGCGGTGCTGGGAGGGAGCCGGCGGCCGCAGGCCGTGCAGAGGAGGCTGCAGTGAGGTGGGGGGTTATCAAAAGCCCTTGGAACCTACCCAAGCCCCAAGTTCCCCGAGGCAGCGGGCACCGGGGGGCAGCCCCACTCAGTGGGCAGGGGCCAGGGGGCCCTGGAGGCCCCGGCTGCGAGCGCAGCCCTGCTCATGCAGCCGCCTCTGTGCACAGTTAAAGGCAAACGCTGGCGTTTCTCCCAGCGCAGAGGCAGGAAACAGCCAGGCGGCAGCCCCGGCGCAGGCGTGAAGCCCGCTGCCCTGCCGGCACGGTGGGACCGACCCTGGTGGCAGAGGGCAGCGAGGGGACCCGCTGCCTCGGAGGGGATTGCCCCCGGCAGGGTCCAGGGTCCTCATTATGGGGTGGCCACAGCTTGCAGCCCTGGGGGCCAGCACGGGGGTTGTCACCGGTGGGGCTCCCCCCCTGCCGGGAGGGTCTGGCCCCACGGTGCATCTTCCTGCTGTGGCTTGTCCTGCCGGGGGAAGGAGCGTTTCCAGCATTGCCCTGGTCGGACTCGGTCATCCAGTGCCAGCGGCATGCTGCGCCTGCCGTGTGCCCAGGGAGCTGGGAGAGCCTCAGTTCAGGGAACCGGAGGGTCTGGGCTCCCGCGGCTGGTGGCTGTCCAGGCCGGCGGCAGGCGTGGTAGGTGACACAGCTGACAGGGACATTGACATTTGGGGAGGTCCGACTGCCGGTCTCTGAGCACCCGGGGGTTTCCTCTGTCCCTCGGCCCTGCCTCCTCATCCCAGGGATCTCAGCTGGGGTCTCCTCCAGGGCTCCCCTCCGCGATCTCTGCAGCTCACCCTCCTCGCCGCTCTGGTTCCTGGCTGGTGCAGAGCAGCTTGGCTGCGCTGCTGGGGTCTTGGCGGGGAAAGCGCAGCCCAGCCGTCCCCTCCACAAAGCCGCACTGTTCAGAACAAATCCGCCTAGAATTGGGCTGCATTTTTGTCAAGTGATTCATCAGCATGTGAATGGAGAAGGCTGGAGCCCACTGAACCAGTAACGGTTCCCTGCGCCTGGAGCCACAGGGCCAGAGTCAGTGCGCGGCTCTCCAGCTCGATTGCACCCAAGTTACGCCGCAGACGCGCACGGAGCAGTGAAGGGGCTGGCACACGGGAGGACGCGGCAGCCGCTGGGTCGGGGGGCGAGGGGTGGCCCATGCCTGCGGTGACCCAGGCGCACTGCTGGCAGAGTGGGTGCAGGCGCTGGCAGCGGGCAGGGACCGAGCCGGCGCTTGCCAAGCAGAGCTCCTCCAGCCTGGGTCAGGGTCCGGGATGGGGGCCTGTGCCCACTGTAGGCAAGGAGGCTGGGGCTTCCTCCATGGCCTTGATGCTGCTGTGCTGCCAGCGTGCCCGGGCAGCCCGGCCCTTCCCCAAGGGAGGGGAGCACAGCTGGGAAAGCCCTCGGTGCAGCCCCAGTACTGGCAGGCGTTGCGTCCGCCTGCCCCACACCGAGCGAGTGCCCGCATTGACCAGGGGCGGCTGTTTTGGGGAGTCTCTTCCACAGCCCCTGCTCATGCTGGTGGCCATCCTCTCCTTTCCAGAGTAAACTCATTTGGCACTTACCGGTACCCACGTGAGGCTGTGCCCCCCTGACCTGCAGCTTAAATAGCCCATCCGTGTGCCCCCGTGCCCTGTGGTATTTATAGAGCAGATTCCCTAAGAAGGCAAGCGCGTCTGTGCCGGGTGGCCCCCGGCTGCTCCCACCCCAGCACCTTTTGGTGGGGGACACGAGATGGGTCCCCAGCTTGGCTAGCACTTGCCCTCCTGCCACCTTGGCCAAAGCGCGGCTCCCCGTTCCCTACCCCATGGCACGCACACGGAGCAGGGCTGGCAGGGCACGGGGGTGTCCCCAGGGGACGGGGGAGCTGGCCCTGTGAGCCCCTGCCCGGCAGCCAGGCCCCCTCCCTGGCTCAGCCCCCAGCTGTGAGGGTGCTGAGCAGGAGCTGTGGCTTTGGGGCTGCCACTGCCCCCTGCGCTGTCAGCGTCCCTGGCACCCCCGGTGCTTGGGCTGACCAGGAGCTCCCATCCCCGCACCGGCGGAGGGAGCCAGGCAGGGTGGGGAGCTGCGGGTCAGCGCAGGGAGCCAGGCAGGGTGGGGAGCTGCGGGTCAGCGCAGGGACCCAGGCCCTCCACACCTGAGCAGCTGCGTCCACCGCACGCGGCTGCAACCTGCAAACCAGCAGCCGTGTCCTGAGCTGGTGAGTAAGGGTGAGCTGGCTGCCTGCTGCCTGCCTGCCCTGCCCGCCCTGGGCGCCCTGCAGGTCACTGCCACGTGCCGAGCGCTCACGTGCCGGTTTGTGTGTCCCCGGGCTGTGCCGGCAGCGTGACCACAGGGACCCTTGCATGGCACAGCTGTCCCCGCGTCGCTGTCCCTGGGCTCCAGGGTGCCGTGGCCTCGCTGGCCCTGGGGCACCTGACCTTGTCCCTCTGCACCGAGCACTGGGACCGCCCTGGGGCCACACGGAGCCGGGAAGCCTGTTGCCTTTGGCTGGGCCGCTCAGGGCTGCCGGTTGGGGAGCTCACTGCCTCCCCTCACCAGGTCGTGTTTTTCCACTGCCCCGGCCCTCGGCGTCCCCGGGTTATTTTTGCAGGCAGCGAGGGCAGGAAGCGACACCCTGCGGCCCCCGGCCCCGGGAGGATGCGGTTTCTGCGCCTGCACGGCGTGAGGCTCCGTGCGGCAGTAGCTGAGGTCTGGCAGGGAGCCGGCAGCCAGAGCATCGCCCCGCGGCAGCCGGGACCCCTCTATGGCAGGTCACCCCTGTGCTGTGGGGTACAAAGGCAGCCTGGTCCCAGGGCCCCCGCCCCCCTGGTGTGGGGGTGCGGAGGGGCTGGTGGGCTCCCTGGCCCCTCTGGGAGGGGGGCTGTGGAGCACGGGGGCCTGGTGGTGCTGAGGACCCTGGCACGAGCTGCCTGTGCAGGCTCTTGGTGGGCAGCGCCGGTGCCCGTGCTGGCTGTGGCGAGCAGCCGGGACGGTGCCACGGGGATGTGGCTCCTGCCTCCCTCTGCACCCAAAGGTGACCCTCCAAATAGCTCCCTCTGCCCTTTTCTCCTCCAGCCCTGCCAGGCCGTGCAGGCATTTGGCTGGGGCCTTCGTCAGAGACCAGTTTAATTAATGACAGTGGGACAAATACCGCGGTGCTCCCAGGACACCGCTGGCAGGTTTTAACTGCCCCGGTGCCATCTGGGTGACGGGCACGAGCCTGGGCAGGGCCAGCCTGTGCCCACGAATCCGGCAGGGTCTGGGCAGAGGCCGAGCCGGCACTGGCAAAGGGCAACTGGTCCGGCACGGCTGGTGGCCGAGCGATCCTGGGGTGACCTTTCCTTATCACCCGCTGTGACGGTGCTGCTGCAGCACTGCCTGTTGCCGTCCCATGCGTGCCAGAGCCCTGTCCCTTTGGGGACGGTGTGTGACAGCCAGCTCCGCGGGCAGCTGGGCGTCTGTGGGGAGGGCAGCGGGGTTCGCTGTGGGCAGCCGGCCCCATGTGAGGGGGGGAGCCCCTGTGGGACGGGGGGGCTGAGCGGGACCATCCCACCAGGGCAGCACTGCGTGGCGCTGGCAGCACCTCCGGTCCCCAGCCACCCCTGCTGACCTCGACACTTCTCCGTTGCAGTGATGCGAGCAAAGGCCGTCTCTGCGAAAGAGGTGGATTCAGGGAACGATATGTACGGGAATCCTATCAAACAAATCCAGTATGAAATCAAGCAGATCAAGGTAACAGGGCACATCGGGGCAGGAGACTCGGGGGGATGGGGCAGCCTCCGTGCTGGCCACTCACTCCCACTCCTTCTCCCCAGATGTTTAAGGGCCCCGACAAGGACATAGAGTTCATCTACACGGCTCCGTCCACCGCCGTGTGCGGCCGGCTGCTGGACACCGGCGGGAAGAAGGAGTATCTCATCGCAGGTGGGTGTCCACAAGGGAGGGCTCTCGGGGGACGTTATGTGCCTCCTGAGATGCCAGTGATGTGTGTGCCCACTCCCTGGGCACGGGGCCCCCACCTCCTCCTCCTCCCAGCCCTCAGTGGACCCCCCAGCTGTGTCCGGGCCGCGCGTGGCAGTCCCGGGCTGTGGCAGTGGCAGCTGGGGGACGAGCCTCTGCTTCCCGGGGACGCTGCACAGCAGGAGGGGCCAGATTGCAGCGGCCTCCAGCCCCCCGGGCCGGGCTGAGTCCCAGGCACCCCAAGGCAACGTCAGGTCCCGGGGCACCTGGCGGGACCCTCTGAGCGGTCTGTCTGGCCTCTCCCCAGGCAAGTCAGAGGGCAACGGCAAGATGCACATCACGCTCTGCGACTTGGTCTCCACCTGGGACTCTCTGAGCCCGACCCAGAAGAAGAGCCTAAACCAGCGGTACCAGATGGGCTGCGAGTGCAAGGTGAGCAGTCTGCAGCCCTGAGGCAGGCACGGGCTCTGCGGCGAGATGCTCTTCCCCGTCCTTCAGGGATGATGCTGTGCAGGGGGCACAGCACACGGGTGGGGATACGGGAAGGGCGGCCGAGCCTCTAGCTCCCTCCAACTGGGAACGGAGGCCAGGCCTGGGACCCGCACCCAGGGGTTCCCTCAGTGCCCCCGCATCAGGGTCACATCCCTGCTGTACCCCGCAGGGATGGGGCAGCCTGGCATCCCTGGTCCGGAGCTGGACCACCAGCCCCAGTCACCCCATGCTACTTCCTCCCGCTCCAGTGTTCCCCCCCGAGTGGTCAGTGACGGTCTCTGTTGTGCGCAGATCTCGCGCTGCCTCTCCATCCCCTGCTTCGTCTCCTCCTCGGACGAGTGTCTCTGGACAGACTGGGCGATGGAGAAGAACAACGTGGATGGACGGCAGGCGAAGCACTATGCTTGCATCAAGAGGAGCGACGGCTCGTGCGCCTGGTACCGCGGCATGGCCCCCCCCAAGCAAGAGTTTCTCGACATTGAGGACCCCTAAGCCAAACGAGCGCATTCCAGTAGCCAGTAGAAAAAAACCTGCGAGATGTTAGACTGGTCCACGCTGATATCAATTCCTGGAGACAGCATGAAAATCTGCTCGGCCACGGGGGTCCCCGGGCTGCGGCGGCTGCCACGCGTGTGCAGGGGTCAGGGACGGGGACCTGCTCTGTCGCGGGCACCTGGCAGCCCGTGGCTGTGCTGGGCGCTCCCACACTAGCGGCGGGGCTGAGCGGGACATGGGGGACCCCCTCGCTGGGGCTGAGTCCCCGCCTGGCCACGCTCAGCCCTGGCGCCCCGGCAGCTGTGAAGGAATTGAACCCTCGCGAGTGGCGGGAGCTGCCCCGTCTGCGTAGCAGGTCTACCAGTGCCCCCGCCGCGGGGGAGCCGCCCCAGCAGCTCTCGCCAGGCAGCCCTCCCCACCGCAGCGTCTCCGGCCACCCTCCAGCACCGGGGACCCCGCTATCCCCCTCCCCACCCACCACCCGTCCCTCCCTTTGGGGTGCAGGAAGGGTACAGCCCTCCAGGCAGGGGCTCTGGGGGACTTTACTCTGCGGCAGAGCCCCCGGCTGTGTGCGAGGGGCTACAGGCCTTTCCCGGGGCCGGATGGCTCCTGCGCAGCTGCCTTGTCCCAAAAAGCTGGAGGGGCACATTAGCCTGTCTGGGGTGACCCCCCTGCGTGCACCCGGGCGCTGCTGCCCTTCTCTCCACATGCTCCTCGCCCCAAGGGGACGCAGAGGTGAGCGCGGGGTTCACCGCCTTCCCCGGCATCGTGGGAGGTCCATTCCCACTGCAACCTCCTGCACGGGCGGAAAGCTGCTGCCAGACCCTTCTGCCGCCGCCGCCGTTGGGCTTAGGCCCACCAGCCTTTGCAGGCAGGCAGGCAGCAGGGCTCGGCAGGGAGTTCCCCCCGGCAGGGCACCAGAGGCAGGAGCTCCGGTGGCGTGGGTGCAGCGTGTTTATCATCGCCTCATGCAGCTGTTTGCTGAGCCGTGCCGCGGCCTTCGGCAGCGCTGCGGCATTGCGGCCGGTCGAGCTCCCTCCTCTGCGGCAGAGGGGATGGAGCCCGGCACCCGGCTGGGCGCAGGCGACAGCGTAGCTGCAGGAAAACCCGTCCCCTCCGGCTCCCACACACCTCGGGCCCCGCTTTCTCTGAGCCATTCCCACGTTGCAG
>VZTQ01014988.1:0-10394 GCA_013400755.1 Pelecanoides urinatrix | reverse complement strand
CCGGGCCTGCGGCGGGCCTAGGCCGCGGCCTGTTGCCCCGGCAACGCGCGGCCCGGCGCTGGGAGCGGAGCCGGCCGGCGCCCCCGCTCAACCGCCCGCCCCCTCCCCGCAGCCGGGGCCGCCGGGCCCCGCCATGCCAATCGTGGAGAAGCTGAAGGAGGCGCTGAAGCCGGGCCGGCGGGAGGCGGGCGAGGACGGGGAGCTGGGCCGGCTGCTGGCCGCCTCGGCCAAGAAGGTGCTGCTGCAGAAGATCGAGTTCGAGCCCGCCAGCCGCGGCTTCTCCTGCCAGCTGGAGCTGCTGCGGGGGAAGTACGTGCTGCTCAACCCCCGGGCCGAGGCCGCCGGCCGCCACCGCGGCCCCGAGGAGGGGCTGCCCAGCAAGCAGGGTAGGTAGAGAGGGAGAGGGGGCCCCTCCCCGCGCTCCGCACCCCCGCGGCTCATCACCCCTCTCTCCGCAGGCAGCGGCCATGCCCCGGAGCACCTGGGGGATGGGATCCCCGCACCCCAGAAGGTCCTCTTCCCTGTGGAGCGCCTCTCCATGAAGTGGGAGCGGATCTACCGGGTCGGCGCCGGGCTGCACAACCTGGGCAACACCTGCTTCCTCAACTCCACCGTGCAGTGCCTGACCTACACACCGCCGCTCGCCAACTACCTGCTCTCCAAGGAGCACAGCCGCACCTGTGAGTGGGGAGGCCTGGCGCGGTGGGCGGCAGGGCCGGGGCAGCTGCACCGGCAGGCAGGAGGAGCGCCTGCCTGTCTTGCTGCCAGTGCTGTGCGCAGCACCTCTGCACGTGGCTCTGGCGAGGGGCATGCGGGTGTCGGGATGTGCCTTCTCTGCTCCCTCCTGCGCATTTCTCCATCAAGAGGTTGTTTCTGCTTACGGCTCGCTTTTCCTGGCCGTAGCAGTGTTCCTGAGCTCTGTATCCTTGTGTCTGGGAAGGCTTTGTCTCTGCTGGGCCTAGCCAGGACTAAGATGGGTCTAACAGGGTCTTCTGGCTTCTTGGGGGCTAAGCTGGGGGTCCCAAACAGCCCCTGCCTGTGGGGACTGCATGAGGGCAGGGCAGAAGGCTGCATACAGGCAACAGGTGCTGTTTATGGGTGGCTTTGAAAGGGAGTCCGGTGGGCACTGCTCCGAGCTGTGACCGAGGGGAGCATGTGGGGCTTGCAGCCCCGTCCATAGGGCTCTGGTGGGATCTGCACCTTGGGGCCAACCTGTGAGCTCCTCCAGTGAGTGCCTTTGTCCTGTTTTCCAACCACGTGAATGCTGTCTTCTCGGGGGGGGGTTGCAGTGGCTGATACTGTGACTGGGGCTGCACCAGCCGGGGTGGCGTGTGCTGGTCCCTGCGTACCTGGGATGCCCCAGAGCGTGGCTGAGCTGCGTTGGACCAGAGATCCCCCATCCCCTGTACTGCTTCCATCTCTCCTGGGTTTGTCCCCAACGTGCTGTCTTCTCTCCTGCTGCAGGTCACCAAGAAGGCTTTTGCATGATGTGCATTATGCAGGACCACATAATCCAGGCTTTTGCCAACAGCGGCAACACAATAAAGCCAGTGTCCTTCATCCGAGATCTCAAGAGTAAGGATGGCTGCCCGCCTCTCCCCTCCTGTAGCCATGCAGGAGAGCGGTGACTAGTGGAGGAGCAGAACCTTTGAGATCGGGGCAGGTCTTGGCAGACGGCTCTTCTGAGATGACTCACTGAGCTTGCCAGGGGTTGGTGACTTCAAGGGCTGCGTGGGGCTTCCGCCATGGCCGGCATGAGTCTGACATCTGGTTTGGGTTGAGGGGGCTCAAACCCCGGAATCCTTGTCCCAAGGGAGAGAGGGAGGGCGTGGATCTGTTGCAGCACGTGCTGGGGCTGATTCCTCCCNCGGTGGCCCGCGGGGGTGGCCGTTGTGGAGGGGTGGTGTGAGATCCAGTGCTGCTGTCTCTAGGTTAGATCGCCAGACCCAGGCCACGACGCTGGTTCACCAGATCTTTGGCGGTTACCTGCGGTCCCGTGGTGAGTGCTGCCTGCCAGGTCCTGGTCCTGTGACTCTCAGGGCTGCTGTTTCCCTGAGAGCCTTACAGTAAAAATCTTTTGGGAAAATTGCTAACCTGTAAATTATCCAGAGCTGCAGTTGGTCAGTCTTGCGGTACCTGTGGGTCGCAACCCCTGTTGTGGCGGTGGAAAAAGCTGTTGGCTGTGGGTCCCCAGCTCGTGGCCACCAGCAAAGGAAGCCATGTTGCCAGCTATCTAGCAAGACTTGCTGTCCCAGCATATAAAGGAATTGCCAGCCTTCCTTCTTGTGAGGCTGTGAATCCTGGTGCTGACATCCCAGAGCCCAAACCTGGAGAGGGGGAATACTGCAGCTGCCGGCGCTGTGCTGGGGGGGTGGTGGGTGCAGGCATTGTGCCGGGGTGTGCTCACTGCTCTTTCTTTTGCAGTGAAGTGCTCCGTGTGCAGGAGCGTCTCGGACACCTATGACCCTTACCTGGACCTGGCGCTGGAGATCAGGGTACTGCGGCAGCGCTGGGGGTGGGAAAGAGCTCTGCTCTCATGGGGGATGTTCCTGCGACTGCACCATTACTGCTCTCAAGGCTCCTTAACCTGCCGGTGTCCAGGCACGGTGCAGGCAAGAGGGAAGCAGCTTCTGTTGTTGCGCTGCCTTCTCTGTCTGGCACAGCGGTGCCCGTTGCCTGAGTGTGAGCCGCGGCTGCTCCGTTGAGGCTCTGTGGTGTTGGGGCCAGGGCAGCTGTCCCTCGCGGCTGCTGGCCAGCGCCTAGCTGGTGGCAGGCGCACGGGTTTGGTGGCCCTGTACTCAAGCTCTGTGTTATCTCTCGGGGCCAGCGTCTTAGCAGGGAGCTGGGCTGTTGTGTGAACAGGCCACTCGTTCCCTGACCTCTCCTCTGTCCTTGCAGCAAGCCGCAAACATAGTGCGGGCGCTGGAGCTGTTTGTGAAGTCAGACGTGCTGGGCGGGGAGAACGCCTACATGTGTGCCAAGTGAGTGCGTGGGGCTGCGGGCGGGAAGGGGCCCATGGGTGTGCTGGTGGGAAGCAGGTGGAAAGCCTGCCGCAATATGGGAGGGCTTCTCTACCTGCTCCACAGCTAAACCACGAGGAACGTGGCCATGGAAGCCTGCGGTAAAGCCTGCCGCTCCTCAGCTCCCTCCTGTTGTGAGGAGGACCTGGGCCAGCAGACATGGCCATGAGCAGGTGCCCTGGAACAGTGCCTGGTGTCAGCAGGGTCAATTCCGTGGGNCTGGAGATCAGGGTACTGCGGCAGCGCTGGGGGTGGGAAAGAGCTCTGCTCTCATGGGGGATGTTCCTGCGACTGCACCATTACTGCTCTCAAGGCTCCTTAACCTGCCGGTGTCCAGGCACGGTGCAGGCAAGAGGGAAGCAGCTTCTGTTGTTGCGCTGCCTTCTCTGTCTGGCACAGCGGTGCCCGTTGCCTGAGTGTGAGCCGCGGCTGCTCCGTTGAGGCTCTGTGGTGTTGGGGCCAGGGCAGCTGTCCCTCGCGGCTGCTGGCCAGCGCCTAGCTGGTGGCAGGCGCACGGGTTTGGTGGCCCTGTACTCAAGCTCTGTGTTATCTCTCGGGGCCAGCGTCTTAGCAGGGAGCTGGGCTGTTGTGTGAACAGGCCACTCGTTCCCTGACCTCTCCTCTGTCCTTGCAGCAAGCCGCAAACATAGTGCGGGCGCTGGAGCTGTTTGTGAAGTCAGACGTGCTGGGCGGGGAGAACGCCTACATGTGTGCCAAGTGAGTGCGTGGGGCTGCGGGCGGGAAGGGGCCCATGGGTGTGCTGGTGGGAAGCAGGTGGAAAGCCTGCCGCAATATGGGAGGGCTTCTCTACCTGCTCCACAGCTAAACCACGAGGAACGTGGCCATGGAAGCCTGCGGTAAAGCCTGCCGCTCCTCAGCTCCCTCCTGTTGTGAGGAGGACCTGGGCCAGCAGACATGGCCATGAGCAGGTGCCCTGGAACAGTGCCTGGTGTCAGCAGGGTCAATTCCGTGGGGTTTGCCACTTGGCCAGGGCTGGCAATCATCTGGGTGGTGGAACAGCTTGAATAGCTCGAGCTCTTCCTGTGCAGATGCAAGAAGAAAGTGCCGGCCAGCAAACGCTTCACCATCCACCGAGCCTCCAATGTTCTCACGCTCTCGTTGAAGCGCTTTACCAACTTCGGTGGAGGCAAAATCACAAAGGTGAGTGCTCAGCAATCCAGAGCTGGGGCTGTCTCCTGGCCTGAGGCCCTGCTGCCCAGAGCAGGCTGGGAGTTGGTCCTGTACGCAGTGCGAGCTCCGCCGCAGTCCTGCAGCCCCTCCCCAGCTGTGCAGTGCGGTGGGCGTTGGGCTCATCCTGGCATCTTCCTCACCGTGACCTCTGCCTGAGGAGAGCAGGTCCCCCTCCCTTGAGAGACGGGACTCGTAGGACAGTGGAGCTGCTCTTGCTCTAGCAAGAAAGCCCTCTGCTGTGCAGGCTCCTGAGATCCTCTCTCTGCAGGATGTGGGGTATCCCGAGCTCTTGAACATCCGCCCTTACATGTCTCAAAACAACGGGGATCCTGTCATGTACGGACTCTATGCAGTGCTGGTGCACTCTGGATACAGCTGCCACGCAGGGCACTACTACTGCTACGTGAAGGTGAGCCCAGGGCGCTCTCTTGGCACCCCCTCTGGGCTGGGGGGTGCTCATGGGTACCTGTAGTGTGCAGAAAGGGGATGGGGGTACAGGCTGTGCTCCGCCGCAGGAAGCGAGGAGGTCTGCTGTCACAGAGTCCCCTTGCCTGCCCTGGGCTGCCTGTGGGTTTTAGGGAGAGGAGCTCTGCCGACAGGCGCTGTTCCTGCTGCTCTTCAGGCCAGGAGGATCCCCGGACACAGCCCGACCCTGTTCTCTCTTCTCCTTCCGCAGGCCAGCAATGGGCAGTGGTATCAAATGAACGACAACCAGGTCCGCCCCAGCAACATCAAAGCGGTCCTCAACCAGCAGGCCTACGTGCTGTTCTACCTGAGGTGAGAGCGCCCTGTGCTCTGCCCCCTGCACTCAGCATTTGGGACAGGACTGGTAGCACGTGCCTGGGTGTGGGAAGGAGCTTGGCCCAAGTAGCCCCAGTGCCCGTGTGCCTGCACTGGCTCGGAGGAGGGTGGCAGGGAGAGGTCCAGCCCCTTGTCATGGTTTTGCTGTAGATCAAGAACACCTCACCCCCTTGGAGCTTCTGGCTCCTGTTTCTTGTGCGCATCTCTGACAAGAGCGTTCCAGTCGCTTAAACCCTCGCAGTTAACGCGTGCGCTTCTCTGCCTTCACCAGAATCCCCAGCCCCAGGAAGAGCTCGGAGGGGCCCATTGCCAAAGCTGCCTCCAGCCTGCCTGGCCACACTGGCAGCATCTCCGATCAGGTCAAGAAAACTGTGACCAACGGTCCCCTGTCTTCACCACTGACGGGCCGGGTGAGTCCGGAGGCTGCTCTTGGCCAGCGCTCCCAGAGCTGGGAGCTGCTGCCCCTCTGTCCGCTCTGCGAGGGGAGGTGGGCTGCAGCTTCGCAGGGAGGCAGGCGCACTGCTCCGAACGGGCGGGCGCGAGGGAGGACGGCGTGCAGGAGGGATCCTGAGCCAAGGGTTCCTGTGTGGGCCTGGGGAGGGACAGGGAGGGCAGTATCGCTCTGTGTCCTTGGTTCCTTGAATTCTCTCCTTGCTGAACATCTCTCTCTTTCTCTTTGTCTAGAGACCAGACATGCTGCCGGGGAAGAAGCTGCAGGAGCCAGAAGAGGTTGGGGTCCCTGTGGCCCGCAGCACGTTCGGGACGGGGCCAAAGATGCCAAATGGAACCGCTCCGCCAAAACTGCCTGCTGGGTCCCCGTCACCCAAACTGCCCCTCAAAGCCACCCACACGGCCACAGCACTGCCCGATGATGCAGCCCGGAGGCCCAAGAAGCCGCTCTCCTTCCCGCAGCTGCCTTCCGCACCCAGAACAGTTCAGGGCTTCTGCAACACCAGCAACGCAAGCGGGGCCAAAGCAGAGCTGCCCCAGCAGAGCTCCTGGGAGAGCAAGCAGCCACCTACCTCACCCAAGCTGCTGCTGGAGCCCAGCCCCAGCCAGGAGCCCGGGGGCAGTGGGGAGAATGCTGGGACCCTGGAGAGAGACTCCTGCAGCAGCAGTGCTGCCAGCCCAGTGCACGGCGCAGTGGGGAAGCTGGTCAAACTGTCCCAGAAGGCCAAGAGCGGAACCAGCAGCTTCTGCACCTCTCAGGAAACAGACTGTGGCACAGACCTCCCTGCTGGCCCCGGCGCCGAGCCGGCTGCCCCTGAAGACTCCAAGCCGGCAAAATTGAAAACCTCCCTGTTGGCCAGCGCGGGTCTGGAGCTGAGCAGTACCATGTCACCACCACCGGCCAAGAAGCTGGCGCTCTCTGCCAAAAAGGTGAGTCTGAGCTTCTGCCTGGAGACTTCAGTAGGCGCCTTGTGCCTTCGGAACTGGGGCTTGTGTTGTGGGCAAGTGTAGAGCTAATGCTGGCTACCTTGCTAAGCCGGAGCCGGGTGGGGAGAGCCCCTCAGCCCCAGGGCTGTAGCAGTTGCTCTGCCCTCCCTCTGGCTCGGGGTGCAGGGCCAGGCCCCTGCTGTTGTTCGCATCCCTGAGTGATGCAGGAGAAATGGCTCCTGCCTTCTTGCTCAGGATGGAGGGGTGGCTGTGCCAGGCCCTGCGGTGCGACGGCCTCACCAGCCTTCTCAGGACAGCGTGTCCCTGGGGTGAGTGGGAGCAGGTGACGCCGCAGCTGGAGGGCTGCGGAGTTGCCTCCTCACCGGGCAGCGGCGTGGGGCCGGCCCTCTGGGCGCCCCTGCGCAGCCAGGGCTCAGGAGAGTGCACTGGGGGTTCTGTTCTTTAAATTTCCTTCCTTCCTTTTTTCCTTTGTGCATCTAACTGAAAACACTTCTGATTCTTCTTCTACCACCCCCAACTTCCCTCTCCCCGTCTGTGTCTGTTCCCCTCCCATTTCTCTGGGCTCCCCTTTTTATTTTTATCTCCTCTTGGCTCACGGAAACCTCTTTTCTTTAGACCACCAAGTTTTTATTTATGTCAATAACTGCAGGGCAGCACCCCGCGGAAGGCGAGTGGAAGTGACCGCCACGCACAACCTCACCCACAATTTGGCCACACCTACCCCACGAACACCACCCACCCCGACTCCACTCCCCGGCCTTTCGGCAAGTCGAGGTAAGCGGTGCCAGTCGCTCCCAGGCTCCTGCACGGCAGCAAGGCCAGTAGCAGCCTTGGGGTACTCCACGAGACAACTGTCTGGCACGGCAGTGGGCCCGGGGGGCGATTTTGGCAGCCGGCTCTCCTGTTCTCCTGGGCTGGCAGGACTTGCTCCGCATCTCCCTTGTAACCTTCACCACGGGCATGTGCTGCAGCCACACTCGCTCTTTCCTAATCCCCCGTGGGACAGCGTGTGCCCTGCACGTGGCTGGCACTGGGCAGGTGCAGGGTCACTGTGTGCGCTCGCAGCTGCTGCTCTGAGAGCAGGGTCTGATTCAGATTTCGTGGCTGAGGTGGTAGCGGTTGGGTATTGTGCTTGTGCACCTCAGGGTGGGGAGGAAGAGAGGCTCCTGCTCCTGACCTGGCTTTCAGATCATGTCAGCCTCTTTTCCTGTCCTTCAGGCTGTCCTCATCTGCTCTCAAACTGCCAAATCCCGAAAAGCCTGCCTTCAGCTTCATCCTCAACTCAGCCCTTCAGCTCCCAGCCTCCCCCCTGACCAACGGTTCCACTGCTCACCCTTTGCACCACCTTCCTCCCCGCAGCAGGGAGAAGGAGCCCAGCCAGGTCACCCCTGGTTCCTCCAAAAAGAAGCAGCGAAAGCAGCATCGTGGAGCAGACAGCAGCCCTCATGCTCTGGCTGCGAAGGGCAAGGATGAGGTCTCTAGTCCCCCCAGGAAGAAGAAGAATCTTGTTCAGGAGGGCTCAGTGTCCTTCGCGGGAAAGGAGGCGGCAGGCAAGGGTCCCAGCGGTGGCAGGGAGGCGCCGAGCTGTCAGGACCTGGAGAGCAGGTCCAAGCAGCAAGTGTCAGACCCCAGTACTTACCTGGACACGGATCCCATCTGCCCCCTCAAGAAAAAGAAGAAAAAGAGGAGAATGGAGGAGACAGAAGAGCGCTGCTCTGGGACGCTGTCCTCGGGCAGGTGAGGGGCCAGGGGGCACCTGAGAGCCCTGTGCACCTCCGTTCTGCCTGAAGTCAGGCTCCCTGGGCTGCGGTCAGATGTCTCTTGCCTTTCTGTGGGTGGGACGAGCCTTGCCATGGAGCCAGCTGAAGCACTGGCTTGGCTGGGGGTGGTTTCACCCCTCCCCGAGTGCAGCACCGGGGTGTGGATGTCGCTGTGTCCCGTTGCCCTGTGAGGAGCTCAAACTCTTCCCNTCCAGACTCGTAGGGATGGGCCCCTCGAGGGGTGAAGGTTTACCCCCAGTTCCTCCCTGCCCAGGACAGGCCCCAGTGTACCCAAACACCCTGTGCCATCAGGAGCTTGATAGTCCCGACAGCGTCTCCTGGGGCGAGATCTGCCTTGGAGATGGAGCGACACAGGAGCTCCCTCTGCGCCTGCCGGCTTGTCCTCACTCCTCCTCTTTCTGCAGCGGCAGCATGTGCCTGGGACAGCCAGGCTGGAGACGGGTGCAGGCGCTGCCCGACTGCCCCGAGCCCTGAGCCCAGCCCTGGGGCTGGCTCAGCACCTGGGAGCCAGGAGGAGTCCAGTGTGGTGGAGGAGCTGCTCAGGAACTCCTTGGACAAGGCTTATGGCAAACAAGGTAATCCCTGCTCACCCGAGTGGGCAAACAGCCATGTGGCTCCCCTGCCTTGAGCCCTGGACGTGGGCAGAGCCCTCCGTGCTCTGCCAGGGCCTGGGCTCCCCCCAGCACCAGCGCGGGCAGCTGCGGCAGCTTCTAGAGCCGGGCAGATGCACCTGGCCGAGGGGCTGTTGGGGGTGCTGGAGTGGGGGGCTCCGGCTGCTGGCCTGGGGTGGGGGCCCTGCGCAGGCGGGTACGGC
Source organism: Pelecanoides urinatrix (assembly GCA_013400755.1). NCBI lineage: Eukaryota > Metazoa > Chordata > Aves > Procellariiformes > Procellariidae > Pelecanoides > Pelecanoides urinatrix. The sequence continues at coordinate 1,389 of VZTQ01014988.1, read as the reverse complement.
AGAGCACAGTGTGGTGCTCCCTGCTGACTGTGCTGCTCCGCAGTCTTGACCTGGGAGGGCGAGATCTCGGCTGTCAGCCAGGATGCCATTCGGGACGCAGCATGGGCCCGGAACGAGACCGTCATCGATGAGTGGGACGAGGAGTTTGACCGAGGGAAGGTGGGTGCTGGCCGTGTCCTGGGCTGGGGCGGGTGGGGTGAGGCAGGGGACTGCGCTCTGACTCCAAGAGCCTTCCTGCCTTGGTACAGGTAAAGAAGATTAAAAAACTGAAGCGGGAGCGGAGGAGACACTTCAATCCCTTCCAGCAGCTGCAGAGCAAGCGCAACTTCTGGTCGGTGACGCATCCTGCCAAGGTGGCCAGCCTGAGCTATCGGCTCTGAGGTGAGCGAGCCCGGGGGGGCAGGGAGGAGGGTGGCTGCCTGGTGGGGTGCTAACACTGCTCCTTTCCACCCAGGTGGAGGAGACCTGCGTCCCCAGCCGGTGAATGGAGCAAGGACCGGCAGGGGAGTGCTGTCCTGGGAGCCGCTGGGGGACTCTGCTGTGGAGGGGACTGGTCCCATGTGTCCCCAGGGCCCCAGCCCTGGGGGTCATGCCGTACTTGGTGTTCCCTGCCTTCCCCGCCTTCCCCTTCTGGGAGCTGCAGCCCCCGGGGTCCCTGTGGGCTGGGGCTGCTTCCCTCTGCTCTCCAGCTGAGGAGGAGCCTGTCAAGCTCTGACCTGCTCTGGGGTAAGGGGACCCCCACTCCCCTACCTTGTCCAGGCTCCTCCGCCAGCTCCTCTGTGCCTCTGCCTGGGGCTGGAGCAGCCCCTTCTCCCACCCTGCCTGGAGTTTAAGGTTTGGGGGGGCTCTTGGAAAGTGCCTGAAGATTGTCCCTGCTGCTCTGCGTTAATGTGCCACCCACGGCCCCATGGGGAGGGGGACACCGCCTCGCTGCAGAGCTGGGAGCACCAGGGCTGGTGTTCGTCTCCTGGGCATGGCCCGGGGATGCTCCGACCCCTCCTGCCCTTCTCATAGACCCCCCCCTGCTCCCTGCCCGGCCCTGCCTCGCCCTGCTCGGACCGGGCTGCACCCCCCGCCTCCCGCTGTGCAAGTCGCAGTGGAACCGTTGGCCCCCCCGGGCAGGGCCCTGCTACCCTCCGCCCCCGGCCCCGCGCTGGGCGCGGGAGGCGCCGGCGGGGTCCCCGCGGGGACGGGGCGCTGCCGCCGGGACCGCGGGCAATAAACTCGTGGTGTCCGTGAACCGGCTCGGCTCGGCTCGGCTCGGCTCGGGGGGCGGGGCACCGGGAGGGGGAGGAGCCTGCCTGGCACCGCCCGCTCCTACGTCACGTGCCGCCGCCCGTGGCGGCCTCGGCGCCCTCGTCACGCGGGCGGGGCCGGAGCGGCGGCGGC
>VZTQ01014987.1:112517-117074 GCA_013400755.1 Pelecanoides urinatrix | reverse complement strand
CTGAGGGAGCTGGGATTGTTTAGTCTGGAGAAGAAGAGGCTGAGGGGAGACCTCATTGCGCTCTACAACTATCTGAAGGGAGGTTGTAGTGAGGTGGGGGTTGGTCTCTTCTCCCAAGTAATCAGCGATAGGATGAGAGGAAACAGCCTCAAGTTGCGCCAAGGGAGGTTTAGACTGGACGTTAGGAAAAAATTCTTTACTGAAAGAGTCGTCAGGCCTTGGAACAGGCTGCCCAGGGAAGTGGTGGAATCACCATCCCTGGAGGTATTTAAAAGACGTGTAGATGAGGTGCTTAGGGACATGGTTTAGTGGGCATGGTGGTGTTGGGTTGACGGTTGGACTCGATGACCTTAGAGGTCTTTTCCAACCTTAATGATTCTATGATTCTATGATTCTATGATTCTACTCTTCCACTGCAGGAAATATCTCATGTTAATTCACAGCTTGAAGAAGGTAAAGGGGGAAGACGAATTTAAATATATGTCTGATTTAAATCTATACTTTCCAACCTCTTATTGAAGGGGAAGGAGAATCTCACTGCCTTTTGTCTGATAGGCATGCTCTGAAAATGCTTATTGTGATGGATCTGTCAAGTAAAAAAGGTGGAGGAGCACATGATTTGTGAATCTCTTATGAACCTAAGTATGAATTGGAGCATCAAGAAATTCAGCACTACCTAGGCAAGAGACATTTTGCTCATACACACCTACTGAAACTTGGATACCTAAAGGGCTTCACTGGAAAAAACTTAGTCTGTCATAGACACCTGCTGAATTGAGGGAATTTTAAGTGCTAATGATGACTAAGTATTAACTACATGCTTAGAGACTCATTAAGGCCTCTAAATCACTCTTGCAAATCTACCCCAAAGCGCTAGGTACAACAGGCCGCCATAACGTACAAGTAAATAGGCTTTTTAAGGGAGCTAGTATATGGACAGAAAAGGGATTACTTAGTGAAGAAGACAGATGGAGTGAACGATTGAATGACATTTACTAAACAGGAGAGGAAAGTGATAGGGAAAAGGGACAGCTGTAATGAACACAAACGTAGTAGATAGAGGAATGGTGCGCTAGATTTAAAGGACATCTGGTGTAAGGGACAGCTGAAGTGGATGAGTGACATGCCCTAGATATAAGGTTGGAAGTGCTGTGCATGAATGACAGCTGGCTTAGCTATCATGGGTGACATGTCCTCCACAGAGGAATAGAGTGACAGCTAGTGTGTACTTTATGAGTGAAATATCTTTGTTACAGCAGGCAAATATGAGGAAAATTAGCTGGAGTGCCTGAGCAACATGTTCCTGACCAAAGAAGGAAGAGTTAGATGCAACACAAAGCTGCAATGCGTAGGTAACGTGACCTAGAAGGGGAAGAGAGCAGTAAGTGGGACAAGTGCAATAGGACTAGATTGGATTAAATAACCCCGATGGGAAGGAGATGTCATAAGTGTAATGTATGACTGGAGTATACAACTGATATGCCACTGGCTGAAAGTACTGTCAGCGGCCAAAGCTGATAGGGTTGGCAGCTGGCTGCTGCCAACATGATGTAGCCATAGTCCTTGATCTTTCCAGCATTTCCCTGAAGTGGGTCAAATGTTCCGTGGGGACCACCATGGGGATTTCTATAATAAACACATTAGTAGACTGTTCCTGCTGGCAGAGAATTTTTAACGGTGTCACTATATTTTGTTCTTATCTGGACAATTAAAGTGAAGATGTCACTGAGACATGCTAAAGTTGTCCACTCTGCACTTTTTGGAAGCCGTCTCTCAACCGACTTTTTTTTTCAGATGATATTCTACTACAAAGGTAGACCAGTGAAGACACTAGTTTTCAGTCTTTGGGGATTTTTCATATCAATTCCCTCACTCAACAGCAGACTTCTGAAGACACTCACATACTCTGTAGCTGCTCTATGATCATGAGGCAGGAAGCCCTGATCATGATCAGTGTTACTGGAAAACAGTCCTTATTTTTCTCAGACACCCTCTTTCTCTCTCTCTTTGTGTGTATGTCTACTTTGTATAAGCCCACAGATACTTAAGTCCTCTGGTCTTATATTTTATATATTCATATATCCAAAATTGCATACGTATATATAGGTTTTTGTCTACCATTACTGCAACATTCATGATAAACTATAGGACAATTTGCCATACTGTGAATTATTATTCATTATCACAAACAGCAAAAAATGATAGAAATTAAAAAATCATCAATCAGGGATCAAGACTCATGAGCTAAGCTTAAAATTTGTGGAATGTATATAACAAATAAATACAAAATGAGGTTACTTTTCATTCATCTAACTGTGAGGGTATTCTCAGACTTGCAGTCTTCATGCTGCATTCTACCCTGTAAAGACTAGAAACTTTTTTTCCTTTTAATGAAAACATTAAGCCCCGGTGAATCGTATGACTTCAGGAGCCAGGGATTAAGAAAAATATGAAATATCATGAGACATACATTAAAATCCCCATGATAGAATCACCTTAACTGGCAATAGTGAAGTGGAAGGCCAACTTTAATTTAACCTTGGAGTTAGATGCAATACAGTCCCACAATGCAGGTCACATCTGTAAGGCAGAACCTAGCTCTCAAGAATACTCAAGTTCTCTTTTATTGAATATTCTTCATAAGTATATTGCAGCTTTTGCCTCTGTGCAGTCTTATGAAAACAAATACTGTGAAGTATTGTGGAGTGCTGTATGGGAACAGACAGGTTTTAGAATGCTTAATCAACTAGTCTATCCACACAAATTTCACAAAACACTGTTACTGGTGACCATCTTATACACTTATTAAAAGAACGATGCTTGTTCTTTCAGCTAGGAATATCTTTTATCTTGAACTGAATAGACTCTTTGAACATAAGGCTCAGGTGTAGAGGAGTAAATGAAGCCCTGACTGTTTTCTTGCAAGTGGACAGGACGTGCCCAGATCCTGGGCTGCCTGCCTACATCCACATATTTGGTGATCAGAATAGTTAAGTAAGAATAAAGCAGTAGTGGCTTTTTGTTGGCATAGTTATCAAAAGGCTCTTTGGAGCTCAAAGACTCATGCTAGCAGCAGGATGTGCTCCACAGCTGCCAGGCAGGTAAGCATGCAACGAGGTTGTATTTAGTAATGGGCAGCACCAATTTATCTGTAAACCTCAAGCTCTCCGGGGGCTCTGGGCAGTGGAAGCTTGCAGTGCATCATGCCTCTTTGAATTTCTAAAGCAAACGATAATCAGCCTGAGTGGTAAGAAAGCCCAGCAGAAAAGCTGCCATTCTAAAGGTGAAGATAAAAAGCCATGGGTATAAAAGAGGCAATGCGGGGAAGGAAATATATTTTACTGAGACCTAAACAAACCTAGAAGTCCAGTTTAGGAAATGAGAAAGAAGCCAGCTGTCTTGCAATTTGCTCAGGGCACTTGGACTGGGCCACCCTGTTAAAGCCTCGCAGGCATACAGACACAGGATCTGAAGAAAAGCCACCTAGGTTACTGAGTAGTGTCTCCTATCTGACAACAAGCATGTTGAATAGTAGTGTTTCACTAACTTCTCAAAACACCTCTTGAAACAGGATAGGAATTTTTACTCCCAAATGTGATACTGGGAAGCTGTTCTAGGATCTCATGCTTCTTCTGGTCTGATTTTTATTTTTTCTCCTTTTGAGCCTGAGTTTATTCCTGAAATCTTTATACCCAGGTATTGTTTGCTGATATTTATTTCTTTTCTTCCTTCCCAAAGCTGCTCCCAACATACATTTATATCCTCGTTCAATTTTATTTTGTCAGATTACGCCAGCTAAATTCTTTTAATCTCCACTTGTAACAAAGATCCTCCTTGTCTTTGATCTTTCTATTGACTCTTTTCTGATTTCTCCAATTTGGGTGGATCTCTGCAAAACAACAGTGACCAAAACTATGTATTGAGACATCCTACAATCACTTTTGGACTTTCTCTCTCACAGAACTTTGGTGGCTTCTAAACATTCAGTAACTGACTACTTTCCTTTTCTTGACATTTTTTACAATGCCTGTACTTGCATAAGGAGGAAAGGAGATAATATAAACATACAGTCTTAGTAAAATTCAAGACTTCAGCCCTCTGTTAATGAAATATTCTTATGACATTGGGAGGCATTAAAAATTTTTTAAAGTATCAGGATAACACATGGGAATAAATAGGTGTCCCTGAGGAGTGCAAATGGGATGGAGTTCATCTGCAAGATCATGGATACAGGGGCACATGAAATAAAATTCTGAAGTTCTGAATTAATTTGCTTGGGTGCCGGGGATTCAACCACCTTGCTGCTCTGGTGTTCGGCTCTCCTGGACAACACGCTGTTTCCACCAGTTGTCCTTCCAGAGCTATGGAGATAAGTTGAGGGTCCACCTCCATCCCCTCCTATAGCTTTGGCTCCTGCTTCACATAACATTTTCCCCAGAATCCAGTGAGGGAATATGTAAATAAGTAGGGCTTCAATGAACCAAGTGATTCTCCCATGCCTGCGGCTGAGCAAGGCAATCCCTCTGAGGAGTTCCACCCCTCACTTCTTCTCTTTAC
>VZTQ01014987.1:77517-102517 GCA_013400755.1 Pelecanoides urinatrix | reverse complement strand
CTGTTGTCATGTAAAGCTCTTTGGAGTGGAATACCAACTGAATAAAGTACATTTGAAACCTGAGTCCCCTGAAGTAGTGAAACAGCTTTTGCTAAGTGTTGTAGGTGAAAGAAATAGAGCAGACAGAGGAGACTTTTGTGAAAAAAAAATTTAAAAATACTGAAACTTCAAAATTCTCCAAGAGGTCAACCAGTCCCACTTTTGGTCTACTGGCGAGACAAATGAAGATGTAAGAAAAAATGCACAAAAACAGGAAAAGAAATGGGGAGATGATTTGGAATCCAGACAAACATCAAAGACCTCAAAGCTTAACTCAAGGTGAGTATGCAAAACTGAACAGATGCTGTATCAGAGGAAAGGTAGTTCGAGCTGCAGATAGGCCAATACACACATCTAAGTTGTCCAGCACCTCTCTAAGGAATCTTTAAAGGCAGCTCTGTCATCTAAAGGTGACAGCCTGAATTAAGTACCCTTCTGAGTGATTCCCATTTTACAGCTGGGAAAACTGCACCATAAGGCCTGGTTTTGATATCATTGCCTACAAGTAGAAATGTGGGAGGTACACAGCAGTCCTGCTCTTCCCCCATCACAGTATCCATAGCACAAGCTGTACAGGGAGATACAGTGTAGTATCTTGCATGAGAAAATGTAATTAATATCAGAAAAAACTGTTTTCCTTTTATGCAAGAGAGTCTCTTATAGTTTGTGCTTCATCTGAAGAGAAGAAGGAATTACCTTGGCTAAGAGAGGATTTGGCAAACAGAGGAAGTGGGAAAAAATAGTCTACCCTCTCCCCACATCAAAAATAGATAAAAAAATAGAATCTACTCTCTCCACCCTCTATCTCCAAAGTCTAAGATTCAGGACTAGAAGGAGAAGAGCCCAAACTGCTGAATGGGGATTAGGGATAAAAAGCAAATACAAAGTAGCTTCATGCACCGTGCTGGTCATTCGAGACCAGTAGGGTTTAATTGTTGGTATGCAACTCGGGGGAAGGAAGCTAAGAGTGCTGAAGGAGGATTTTTGCAAAGAAATCTTGAATGAATATCCTGCTTCCAGATTAATGCTGCCACCCAGGAGAGAGACCCACATCAAAGCCAGGAAAAGACAGTGTCTTCTCTTTCCTGGTACATCAGGCACTAGCACATAGTATCTGTCTGGAGCTCATCAGAACAAAAAAGACAGAAAAATACGACTGTAAATATGTAAGCAACTGAAATATTAAAAGAAATATGTTAGGACTAGAAATCAGCCTGATACTGTGTTTAAAAGCAAGAGTTCCTGTGCTTTGCCTGACCCACTGGCAAGCAGAAGAGAGAAAAAAGGCAAAACAAGGGTGAAAGAATAATATGGGAAGAATAGGATAACTGAAAGGGAGAACAAAGCATGGGAATAACAATGGAGTAAGAAGGAAACAGGAGAGAAAGGTTTGAGGGAGTGTTGAGTTTGGAAAAGAGGATTGAGAGGATTAAGAGTAAAAAAGAAGAAAATTCTAATCTCCTAGAAGGTAAGAAAGGAGAACAAAATAAAGAATGAATCATAATTATGTGACAATACAGGATTTTCCATATTGGATCACACCATTAGTCCATCAAGTTGTGTATCCTGTCTGTAGTAGTGGAATGAGGGATTAAAGAAAGATGAACAAAACAATAATAAAGCATCCATCCAACCAAGCAAAGGAGAGAGTGATTTTCCTGGCCTGCAGTAATCAGTTTGCATCCCAAAGCAGAAGACTGGGTTAGTATTAGGAAATGTTGTTGATGATCATAAAATTATATGGGGTTTTTCTTTTGTTTTTAAATTAACCCAGTCATTTTACTTGGCTAAAGGAGCTCCTGCATCAGTGAATCCCTTGACTTGACTGTCCTACTAGTTGCACTAAGTAGCCCTTCTTCTCCTGAGACTGTAATTGCAGAGGGATCAAGCAGTCTGTATGTTATAGTAGGTACCACAATAGAAAAGTTTTTATGTCAATTTTCCTATTTCCCTATCTGTTCCTGCTCCAACGGTTCCAATTTTCTTTCCTAATGAGTCATCATCAACTTAAATTTCCTCTTTTGAAAATAACACCCTTGTGCAGCCTGCTTGGGTGTTTAACTTTGCTTTGAGATCTGCCTGAGGATGATCCCTAGCCTGGGATGTTGTTTTGTAGTTTTCCTTCTGAGCAGTCATCTGTAGATGAACACAAATAACTCAGAACGGGTTAATGTGACCTTTCCCAAATTGACTTACGTGCTCGTCCCTGGTGGAGGGTGGAGAATGAAGACAAAACTTGGGACCAAGTGTCCTTAGTCAAGGAGGAAAGCAAGTGGTGTGAAAGCTACTTTTCACCATGGTTTAGAAAAGAAAATTCCCAGATTTTTCCACCTGGGAAGTATAGATTTTAATTTGTTATTGAGCACAGGAAGGTTATAAAAATATCCAGGCTGGAAAGAAGGTTCGGTGAGCTGCTCAAAATGGAAAGCAAAAATGATGTTGCCAAGAGAGCAATTATCTCGCAGCCTGAGAATTCACAGAAGGTGTTACCAGGCAGGAGTACGGCAAACTATTATGAGTTTTCTTGTCTCCAAAACCACTAACTAGGATGATCTTCCCTATGTATTGTTTTCAGCCTGTTCCTTCACTATTGGTCATTAAATAAATGCTTTTTCAGGGATACACATATTTTTTGCTTTTTTAAACAGTGACATATTGCGTTACTACCTAATTGATTTTATCACACTCTGTCTATATCAGAGAGACCAACACAGCTGCCTTTCTACCACAGTCTTTTCAGTGACACCATGAAAGAGAGTGCCAATGTCTTTAGTGTGTGGCTGCATTACCATACTAGTGCAAGTGTCTTAACAAATCCTGGAAAGTGTAAGCATAGCTTCTCAAACTCTCTGAAAATTAATCAGTGGCAACAAAATGCAAAATCAGAATCAAAAGTAACCTTCTGCTTGACATTCTCAGAGTGTCTAAAGCAAAACCAAGAGAAAGCTTTTTTTTTTTTTTTTTTTTTAAATCTGAAGTTCAAAGCTAACATAGTACCATCAAATTCATTCATGTTCAGTTCTCTCCTCCCACTCTCTTGCTGCCCCTGGTTTGTTTTGGTACTTAGGGCTAGAGGAGCAAACTATGTGAGATAGCACTGGATTTGTTTTTATGAAAAAGGCACCTATTACCTTTTCTTTCACTTTCCTGGCAGCTGAGGAGAAGCTTCATGTCACAGGTATGGTTTTGTATCATCAGGAAGATATACAGAGTGAAAAAGGAGAGTGTAAGTGAGAGATGGAGAAAGACAAGGAAAGTAAGCGAGGGGATAACAGTAAATGTCTCTATAATATTTTAGCAAAATATTCTGGCTTCTTAAGTGCTCTGTAGCTTTGGTTTTATGAATGGAGAAAGAAAAAAAGCACTTATGAATAGTAAAAAGCATACTTCTGCCAGAAAACATAACTTCTACTTTTCCACTTCAAAGTTGAAGACTCTCCGAAAAAACATTTTGTGAACTAGGCCTAAAACTTTTTATTTTTCAGGCTCAAAACAGAAATGTCTTTTAAGATTTATGGGTTTGGGTGTCTTTTAAAGTGTAAATTACTTTTTTGCTAATATCAAAATGACAGCCTCGGGAGCTTTTTTAAAAGATGGGACTGCAGCAAATAATGCAGAAGCTTCCCACGCTGCTCTGTCAGAAGGCCTCCATACCATCTTACAACACCCTTGCTATTTCTGCCCTGACCCTCCTTCAAGCGGGAGCTGACAATCCTGCTAAATCATGTGGTAGGTTAGTGATGTGGGAAAATGTCAGCATGTGATTACAATAAATCTCCAAACTCTGTTTCACTTAATGTGACCCGTTCAGGATTCACATTTAGAAGCACAATGAGGTGAAGATGGAGGAGAGATGTGCGGATTACATGTTCCTGGGTCAGCCCAACACATGGAACAGGGGTTCACTCAAGGGATGTAGGTTCCCTTTGGGTTTTCCGTTGGGGATGGAAGGGAAAGGAAAGAGAAACTTCAGTTTGTAGCAAGGGCTTCAAGGAAGTCCACTGCAAGAAGATGAACTAAGAGGAAATCCAAGCTGCCTCGAACACCTGTTTGATCAGCAGCTCCTGTTTGAAGGGCAACTTCAGAAGTTGCTTCCGATAGCGCTGAGGGTTGCTATCACCATCTCTTCCCCAAAGGAATTTCTACCTTGGAAGTCCTCCAATTTCCTGATTTCATCTTAATTCCCATGGCTGGTATATATAAGCAAATTAAACAAATACAGCTCAAGTTCTCTACTGGATTTCACTGAATTTTCTTTGTTAGAAGAGGAGTTGCTTAGAAAACTTTTTCATTAAATCATTAATGTGTCAGTTATGGATATATACTTAGTTAATGGAAAGAGCTATCCATGTTGCTGCGAAAACTGTCAGATATTACATAGTTTGAATTTCCACATATATTAATTTTAGTCGAAACTTCTCAAGCCTGTTCCCCCTCTCAGGCATTTTAAGCCAAGCTGTGCAATCTGCAGAACTCCAGAAATCTGAAGATACATGGGATGGGTCATGGAGGCAGACATGGTCAGAAGTAAAGCTGGTCTCAGCTAGCAATGACTGAAGACCAGAAGTACGGTTATGAGCCAACACAGAAGTAGCAAGGTAAGCAGACTGGGAGCCTGGGTAGGATGGACAGGCAGATGGACCCAGCCAGAACAGCTGTGTGGGATGTGAGGACCCATCTTCCCTGTACGATGAAGCCTCTGTACAGTCAGCACAGATAGACCGAGGTGTAGGAATTAAAGGATGGTGGTGAACACATCGGTCACTGAGCAGCTCCTCAGAGGAGAGGAGTGTGTTTCTTGGTGGGACACAGGTGAAAGAAGCCTTTCCTTATCTTACCCATGCTAAGTTGTATTTGTGTTTGTGCTCCTTTGGCTTTTGGAAAATAAAAGGTGCCTCACATACTGTACTACCTTCCTTCCCAATTTATGTGTATTGCAAATATTTTTTTAATTCAGTTGCAGGTCTGTTCAGGAAGTGAATAGTGTGTTTTGTTTTTAAATCTAGAAGCTACATGCTATAAAAAATAAAATAAAATACAGCACCACAGGGAGCGCAGCTGCCACATGGAAAGTTGATCTCTCTAAAACCCTCTGGCCTGAAAGAAAAAAATAAGTTTAGACATTTTTATGGGATTTCTCCAGCTAAAGCCCACCTTCAAATCCCACTTAACATAGTATGTTTACATGTGTCAAATTTTCATTACATAATAAACAAAAACATGTGTACAAATGAGAAGAAACTAAAATCAGATGGCTGGTGGACTGTAGGGAACTGTGATTATTCAATTCCCTGCTGATATCTTTCCAGAATGTCACATCCAGCTGCAGATTTTGGCAACTTGTAGCCATTTCACCATCCTCAAACAGTTCTTTGTATTTGACAAAATTGCCTTTTCTTCTGCAGCAACAGAGACTATATATTTTTTAGAATTTCATAGCTCTAAAAGGCCGATGTCATTTCTAAATATCACTGGATTTCACTGTAAGATGTTGTTATTTTTCTGTAGTAATATAGAACACACTTATCCTTACTGATCTTCCCACTTACAGTAGTATCAAATTAATCAGTGTCATTATACTGATTCCTTTTTCCATATACAATTACTGGAAATGGTCACAACCATATAAGACACTTCTGTGAGACTGGATGTTTGGATACAACATAAATCTCACCAGCCATAGAGGATGAAGAACATGCAAATGACCAAGTGATGCATGAAAGTAATACACAACTCCTGGCCTACAAAGACATACACAGAACCAGCAGCTGGAGCTGCTTAACTGGGGGAACAGGGCAGGGGGGCTAGAGACACTAGAGGGAGAGAAAGGCTTTGGGGAGCAGTCTGATGCAGAAATGGCTGACCTCATCCTCCAGCTAAGAAAGCCAGTTCTGCATCGGCAGGGTACCAAAAGGTAAAGGAGTGGCAGGACTAGCCTTGAAACATCTCAGGCATCAATAACTCTTGCTAATGTAGGTCACTGGATAATGTCTTGTCCAACAGATGTGAAAGTAGCAAATCTCACAAGCTTAAAAATCAACCAGTCAGTACAAATACTATAGAAACAGAGAAACTAGGTTGCTATCACACTGTCTTACTATAAAGGCCATTGTGGTAGGGTCCTTTCCTGAAGTAGGGAATTTCAGCATCTCAGTGTATTTTTGAGAACTTGGTACAAACAATGGGGAATAACAGCACTGAAGCAATTCTGTGACTCACAACATCTTCCATTGGACATCATATTCAGTAACAGCTAAACTGCTGCTGTGGAATATGCTTATTCTGCAGCTAAACACAGAGATTCAGGTAAGAAGAGTTCTTTGCAAAGTCGCTTAACCATTTCTAAGACTCTAGAAATACTGGGAGATTTTTTTTGCCTCTATCCTATGAAATGGAAATCAGGGACTTGGTTCATACAGTTGCCCTGGAGTCAGGAAAACTTGATGCTCATACCCAGTTCTGACCAGGTCTTGACCTCTTGGGAATTTTGAAGACAGTAAGAATTCAGAATTAATTTTTCTATAATTTTTATCTGTAACGAGCACTGTCCATCTCTGAGGGTGCATGTTTGCAATAGGGTGAGACAAACACAAAGCAACAGCAATGATTCATCTCAAGCTTACGGTAACAGAGTAAAACTTTCCGTGAAGTACTTCTTTCCCCTGTCTAAAACCACCAATGTGCTGCCAAAATTATCCCGGTACCCAATGTACGAGATCTTGATGAGCAGACTGTGATGAAGCAAAACAGTCAGATTTGGCTAAAAAAGGAAATGTTCTAGAACTCCTTGATCGTCTCATCAAGACTCTGGCTAAAGGATAGCTGGCAGAGCTGCCTTAACAGGACTGTCAAAATATCTCTGACAAAAGCTTCCTCAAAAGGATATTAACAAAACTAAGAAGTCATTGGTAAAATCGAGAACTCTGTCATGGATTAGAAACTGAAAGACAGAAAACAGAGCAGAAATAATATATCAAATTTCAGCATCACAGAAAGTTAATATTTAGGTATCTCAGGTTCCCTGATTCGGTATATGATGCTAACAGTGTTAGCAGCAGTATAAGAAAAAGGTGAATATTAGTATAATCAAACAACAGATATCAATTTATCACTCCAGATAAATGCCACACATTTAGATAAACATGCACACATATTTTATTCATGTTTACATGTAGAATAAGACAGACCCCACTTGCTAGCCTCTGCCTGCAGGAATAACTAACCCATTTCATTTGCATGTAGAGATTTAATTTAGGTTTTGTAAACAAAACTGTAAATTAGACAGACTGAAAAACACACTGCTATATCTACTGAATGTCCTCAGGGCCTTAAGAGAGAGAGATGATTTCCACAAATCATCTACAAAGAATCTTGTTTTCCTGGAACAAAATAGTGCTATGCACCATTTTACAATACTTAATGAAAAGCCTAAATTCTTGTTGCAAGTCCTTCTCGCATAAGGGGAAGGACCTTATCATCCTTATAGTTCTTAGAGGGCTTGATCTTATACGCAGCTGAATGAAGTGGGTTGTGAAGGTGCTCAGTACCAGGCAGGAGCAAGTCTCTAACCCTTTCATTGCTAATAATGACATTTCCTTCAGGACTACGCTACATCCATAAATTTTTCCAGCAAGAAAATCTAGCAGCCACTCAGGGAGAAACTATAGGACAATTGCAAGGGCCTCAACAGCTTTGAGGCAGTGAGAGTCCTTCACAAAACCAACTGTTCAGGAGCAAATCCCATCACCTCTCCACCTCCCCCTCATCACTGCCTTACACACGCTAGCAGCAATCAATTGGTCCCCAGCTGGCAGGCACACTGTTTTTTCTATTTAACAACCTCCAGGGTGGTCTCTTTCACTAATCCCCCAGGCCGTACAACAGAGCTGGAGCTGAAGTAGCTTCTGCAGTCAGCTGTTGGGAGGTACATAAAATGGAGCAGCGATGCGTGTTGGCAATGAGGCATTCCTTCACGTATTTTCCTCATAGCCCCCTCCCAAGCACACCTTTACACTTCTTACATGTTACGCATTTGTTGCTTAATCTTTCTAAGATTAGAATGAGATTTAAAGAATGGATCAGGACACTGAATATAGCATTTAACTGTAACATTTCTTTACTATTAGGCTCATAAACACGTTTAACAATTGTTTAAAAACTTACTGCTGAGGATTCTCCCAGGTTAGGATGCCCATTCCCTGTGGTCCAGGTGAAGAGCTGCCCAAGCTGTCCAAAGCAAGTTTATGATTTCAGCACTACAGCAAAAGAAAAAAAAGGCTTTTGAAGACACAGGGAAGTGTTCCTTTTTGTGTTTTCATTCATCTTTAGTTCTTTTACTGAGAACTTCTGATTGTTGTTGCTAAATGTCGTATGTGCACAGTATGTATTTCTAACACACTGCTTTCTTTGGATGTATATTTATGGGCATTTGTTCCCATGTTATTTTTAGATATATATTTTTAGTTTATAACTTCTGTAACGTTGGGGTGTGTTACCTATCCTCCACTGAGACACAGAGGACGAGTCCTGAGCTTGAAAATTTGCTTTTCTAGCTCAAGCCTTAGGGAAGGAAAGCAAGGAGAAAGGCAACAAAATACTATTTTAACTCTGGAAGTTTCTGGTAAAATCACAGTGGAAACTGGAGACGATACACAACATAACAATTTTTAAATGAACCGATTTGAAATATCCCAATATAGCATAAGAAATATGAGTCCATGAATGCTTCCAGTGAAGCCTGCTGTGCAGTGCCAAGCAAGCTGTCTCAGCATGTGGAAGCAGGTAAGAGTATGGCACTCCACACGGGCTGATTTCCTCTGCTGCTCAGAATAAACACTGCTGCATTTCCGTGTGACCACTGCTCCTCATACCTGAATCAACTCATCCAGCTGCAAAGGCAGCACATCCCAAGGCAGCAATTTACATGTTACTAAATATGAGGGCTGATGGAAGACATTGCAGGCCAAGGAGTTACTTTGGTGCTACCACTTCTCCTAGGCAGTTGGTGTGATGGATTTGGTGTTAGCTATGTATGTGTAACATGTCGAGCCTCTACATTTTCCTGTGAAGTAAAGTAGAGCTTTACTGATCAGTCAGTGTCAGTAGAGTTTCCCTTTCTTCTCACAGTTAATTGGTGAGTAACTGCTAGTTCGTGTCTTCTGCTGGTCCATGTGCTTTTTGCTTTTGACTACTTCTTCACTCTACATTGTCACCCTTTTTTTTGTCTCAAGATTGAGCTTTTTCTCTTCCTGGGAACTTTTTCTGGTACTTAGCTCTTTAGGAAGATGAGAAGGGGGTCTTCAACACCAACCCAAAAGAGAAAACATTGTGATCCTCAGAGGAAGGATTGCTTTTCTGTTCAGGAAAGCCCTAGGAGTCCACCAACATGCTCCTTTCCCCGTGCAAACAAAAGATGAGTTTCCTGTGGACAGGGAAATCTCCTTTACCTCCTTGGAGCTGGCCAGGCTGGAGTCAGCTCAGTGCCCCCAGAGGCACTCCCCTTTCGCAGTAATGTGAAGTGTACCTCCTCCTTCTTCTAGTGTAAGTGTTGCCTGTATGGGACTTGGGCAAAGGCGCAGAATTGACCTGTAAATCCTGGGTATATTCACCAGGACAGCTTCTCACTGAGTAACGTCAGCGCTACCTGACATTAGCATCCAGTAGGTTCAGTTGTAGCTCAGAGACGCACTACCCCCAAGCAGCACTTCCATTGCTCCTCCACCCTCAGACCTGAAAACAGTGGGAGACATTCTCAGATAGTTAAGCCAATATAGCTCAGTTACTTTATAGCACTTTATACATGCTGTGGTCCTGGCCCGTTTTTTTCAGCTTTATGCCCTAATCAGTTGCGTGAGCAGTGTCAGAATTTGGTCCTGGGAACAAATAACATCTTTTCAAAATAGATTCCTGGAAGATGAGGTAGAAATGTTTGATGCTGGTAAACCTCACAAAAGGATTTAAGTTAGCTAAGCTGATTGGAAGGAAAACCAGTTAAAATCCTGATAGTAACAACAATGCAAAAAACAGAGCACTCCTAAAATAATATTAAAATAGGTCAGAAGTTTTCAGATTAATACTTTCTTTCACTTTGTCTGTTGGAATAGATTTTGTGGAATCACTCATCATTTTAATGCCCTTAATTCATCCCATTTAAGAACCAAATATTACATAAATTATTATCAAATTTTTCTTGTACCGCTTACCTTATTTTTAACAACTTAAGAACTATTACCAAATATATACACCACACACATTAAAATGTGCAGAGACCACAGAACATTTAGATTAATACTAATGAGATAATCCACCTGCCTCTTTCACTGCACAACAGCTGCACAGATTTAAAAGGGTTCAATTAAACTTTATTCAGTGCATAGATAATTGATCCAATATGGAGAATGATGTCACTGGTAGGTTAAAAAATATATTTTACCTTTTAAAATAAAATTGCTCCATTAGAAAAACTGGAAATATAAACCTGACACATAAATCATTCTGGAAACTTTGTTTTATAGAGCAACAAAAAGAAGGAAAATGAAATAAAATCACAGCAGAAATAAAATCACAGCAGATACAACATGCAGATGCCCATTATTTCATTTCCTCTCCAAAAGGGGCAATAGAAATCTAAATGAGTCATTGCTGTTGCTCTCCTTCCATATGGGAAGTTCAATTAGTCTTTGGTTTTTCACTGAATTTCTTTTTATCTTTTCTGACAGCTTCCATTTTCTTGAAGGTTTTGTCTTCCTACCCTCCACAGCAATGAAACACCACCATTTTCCTGTTTTAATTACTAATTTTACATGGCACCAAACTTGTGTAAAAGATGCTTTTTCAATAAATAGGGAGGAATTAATCTTTAAAGATCTGTCCTGCCCACCATCTGCCTCGGGCACTGTAATGGTTGCTCTGGGAGCTGTGGGTGGACCAGAAAGATATACTCAGGCCTCTACTCCAGCTACTGAAGACGAAAGCACAGCTTCTTGCCAAGTTTGTATCTCTACGTATTTATGGTAGTGGACTGCAAAATACATTACTTAATTTCTTGATACAACATAGCATTATTTCTGACACTGCTAGTGGCAGTCACTAATCTCTTCCATGCACTTCATTTCAAGATGATACAAATATTATTAAGGAGAAAGAAGGACAAAAGATAATAATCATCTATCCACCGAGGCATTAATATAGTTCCCATCTTAATGACGTTTCAGTGGCTATCCAGAGTTGGCATTGAAATAAAACTTTAATCTGAGGTTGTCAAAGTGATTTTCTTTGACAGGGGCTTCTACAGAGATAAACTGAGGAAAAGGCGATTTAGCCCGCATATGCCATTTATAACTGGTTTCTTGATTGCAAAGGGAACTTTAAACAACTGTCTTCTCACTCAGCACCACCTAGCATGTTATATGCTCACCAGAGTGATGGAGCTACCTTCTCCCTGCTTAGTTCAGGGCCCTGTATCCCTCTGACCATGTGAGCACTGACCTGGAGATGCAGCTGTTGGATACACTTACACCACCGGAGGCGCTTTCCAGCGAAGCCAGATGTCCGCAGTCCCCACTCCTGCCAGCAGTAGGATATTTTGCAGTGCTACTAGCGCACCCTAAAGTGAGGGGGAATTTGGACCTGGTTTCTTGGGTCACTTGCCCAATAACTCTCAGACAATCAGGATTGGAAACAATTTTTATCAAACCAGACTGACCACTGGGTCATGATACTCTTTGACTGTTACGATATGGTATGTTACAGTAGGTATGTGTTTGCTTTCCTCTGCTCCTATAAAACTTACTATTGCACTGACTCTAAACAAGCAAAACAGTGCTTAGAAAAGTAGTCCTTCTAAAAAGGGTATTTCCCTTATCTGTGTACAGATATTTCCCTCAACTGTGTACACATCTGAGTACATATTAGACCAGTTTCTGGCAAGTGAAATAGGATAAGTGGTAATATCAACTGTATGCCTACACCATGTGTAGAGGTGAAGATACGTGTAGAGTAAATCACACTCCATAGAGTTTAAGAAGACCTCACTGAGATTCCTTGTCTTATCTATGATTTTGGATTGTTGCTTCACAAAATTTAGTGTAATTAGAGTTACTATAGATATATTTCAGACAGATATACACACATATTAATATACATACACATAGTACAGTTCATTATTCTTGACTGTGAGGGCTTATGGCTATTGACACTGTCAATTTTTATCTCATTACTCATCACTGCTTACTCCAAGTGCTAATAGTATATTTCCACGGAGTTTGTGTGTGCTGTAATGTAAATTCTGACATTGCTAGTGTCAGTCACTAATCTACATCATTCAGTTCATGACAAGATGATACATCACAATGCTCAACAACTGTCATCCCCGCTTTAAATAGATCTACATTTTTCTCAACTTTACAATTAAATATACATATATATGTGTGTGTGTGTGTGTGTATATATATATATATATATATATATATGTATCTTCGGTTCCGCATCAAGTTCCGCTTTTACAATATGATCATGAAAGTTGACCTAAATATTTTCCAAACCAATTACTAGGTGGGGTGGTTTTTTTGTTAGTTTGGTTTGGTTTGGTTTTTAGAAAACACTAGAAAAATAAAAGCAAACTGAAAAAATCCAGACATGTTTAAATAGGTCCAGATTTTTTCCCCCCAAACATAAAAAACTTATTTTCTCTCACTGTATTGTCACTTCTATGTGCTTATCAGCATTGGTTTGTAGCATTTCCAAATTGATGTTTAAAAAAAGATTAGTTTAAAAATGCTTACAAATATCACAGGATAACTAGAGTATTTAAATTAACTGATGACACTATGGTTTTGAGTATAATTTTAAAGGAAAACCTAAGTTTGGTACCATTTAATCTTCTTTTTCTGGAGTTACTCCTCTGTGTCACCATTTCTGTGCTTTAGTTCATGTTATTCCCTGCAGAAAGGCCAAACTATGTTTATACTTTCTTCTGCTTCACAAATATTAATACATTTTTGTTGTAGAGCTCCTGATGATATACTTTATTCTTCTTTTACCTAAGTTTATCATTCCATTTGACTCTTCTGTGCTTTAATATACACTTGCTTCTTTCTCTTGCCCTGGTCTGGCCAGCAGTGGTAAATAGTGCTGTTTAGGCAATTGGGTTCATGTGGTTGTGTTAGCTGATGTTGCAAATAAGAGACTCTGCTGCCGTCCCCGGGCCTCTGCAGCAACACTTCGCATGCTGAGTGCTCCTCTGACAGCCAGGACCAGGGAATGGATTCGCGTAAGGGACCCCAAGGACAGCACTTGTGCCTCTCAGCCTGTCTGCATCAGCCCAGCTGTGAAACTGGCTCGTGTTTGGATCATCAGGGAACAAGAACTGGCACAGGGTCTGTTGGGCTCTTCTTTGTACTCACAAGTGCTAAGGACCATTGAAAAGGGAAAAACCATAGAGGAGGCTAGCAAGAACGGATAAGGTACTGAGCCTGTAAAACTGATACAACATAGATGCTACATACATATGCATTTCTGGTGAACCTGAGTTCCCAGCCAAACTATCTGCATAAAAATATTCTGCAAGAAAGTGTACTAAGGTTTCTTATCCTTTGCAATTCTAAAAGGCAAGTTGCTGTAATACAAAAAGCCTGGAAAAATATGTATTTTAATAATTTTTTGAACTGTGTAAGTGTGATAAAATATCTTTATCTTTTTTTTTCTTTTTCCTTTTTAATTTTCACATTTAATTCACATTCAGCTGGGGTTTAGTCCTCAGCACGACTAGAACCATGAATGTTTTAAAGAAATGAGATTTTGAAATAGAGAAGCTATAAATAATGGACAATTTAGTGCTGCAGCTGCACAATATAACTACTATCTCTCATTTTTAACAGCAGAAGATGTTGCATTGATCTGGACACAAACAGACTTAAGCACATGAAAATCTGTGGTGCACATGAAATGGATATGGTTGAATCTATTCCAATTATTTCATTGATTATGTGCATTTTTTCTCCAATGTATGAACTTACACATGTATGAGAACTTCAAAGAAATACATTCAGTGCCTAGCAGGATTTTCAAAATAATCTAACCTTTGAAAATCCCATTGGGAGTCTATCTACATTTTTAAATGCCTAAATATCCTTTAAAGCCTGGTCCTCTGCAACCATAATTTTGTCCTCATATAAGAATGTGCAACATGGTGTTTGAATCTCCCTCCACATTTGTGTGGCTTTCTGACATTACATGCTTAATAAAATAAACATAGGGGGAAAGGGAAAACCAGTTTTATTTTCATACTGATTTATAGAAGAATACATTAAAACATGCATGTTGTCTGTGCAAAGTAAGCATGAAAAAGTTAACATGCTGATTTTTTTATTTGCTCATTTTGCATAAGTGAAAAGACAATGATAAGTAAGAGCAATGGCGATTTAGTCCATTGATCTAAGAAGTAAATGCTTATTTACAATGGACTAAGCAATATCACAGATGGAGTTTTAGGAGAGCAGTAATTCTGTTCTAGTTAGTATAAGAAATAAAAATATAGGTTTGTTTATATTAATGGAAAAACTTAAATCCACTGGATCACTAAAAATAGCCTAGTTTTACATGGTGTAACTGAGAACAGGATTTAACCCATAAAGCTAATTTAACTCTATGGATGAGCATACACAACACACAAATAATCAGGAAATCAAGAAGTCATATCTCCCACGGCAAACATAACTCATCTAGATTGCAGAGATGTAGATTATATGAATGATTAAAATGTAGCAGTAATAGGAAATACTACCTATGTACATGCAGGTCAAATTGTAATTCCTGTGGGAACCATAACTTTGCGTTCTCTGATGTATATATTTAAATTTTCAGACATAATGTTGATTTTCATGTTGAACACAATTTGGTTTTTAGAATCACTTGTGCCATCCCCATACTACTCAGTTCACCTCTCAGTAAAGTATGCTTTTGAAGTAACAGTGTTTAATATGATAGCTCTGGCAGAGCTCTGATTAATTGAGCTGCTGCCCAGGAGTTATACACACACCACTTGATACCTAAAAATCTAGTCTGCTTTGAGTTAGGACTAGATCATGAGTACTCGTTCCTCTCATGAGCAAACAAACCTCATGACAGTGTTATGAATTCAGGAAAGGTTTCAGATGCAAACGTGGTAGACTACACAGCTAAGACATACATAAATCCTTTATTTAGGATGACAAAAAACTTAAACATATCTTTCAGTACTGTCTCATACAAACACAGAACATCACTTTAGGTACATTATTTAGTACCATAATAAGTAGCAATTTAAATACAAGGTAAAATCATTACATTGTCTTGTTTACTACTGATATTAATGTCAAGCAGACATGTAATGCTCCAAAACAGGCAGCCTATGATTTGTTATCATTAAACTGTCAGTTCTGTCATGTGTTAGGCATAGATTCCTACTATACTTCTTTCAGCATATCACTTTATTTTCTATCAGTCAAAAAATTAAGTGTTTTAATTGTGTCTCTGCTATTTTTCTATTAACGGTTTCGTGCATTTTTTCTCTGGCCTTTTAATTGCAGTTTAATAGTGGTCATTAACACATTAAGGGGTGTTAGAAGAACATTTGAAGTCCTCTTGACTTCTACCAAAGTTGACACTTCAATGCTAGAGTAATTTCAGCTATTCATTTATTTAATAGTGACCTATGCAAATGTGGAACCATGTCATTTTACAAATTGACTGTAATAATTAACTAGAAAGGCAGAGTAAAATGAAACAGGTTATAATTAGAATAAAACTGCTACAGTATTACGTCAGCTAGAATAAAATAATCTCAAATGATTAAATTGGTTTCAATTATTAAGAATCAGTTTAATGTACCCACTGTTCTGATTTTTTTACATTTCTCTTTTTTGTGTGCATTAGATGTCACCTCATACGATTTATGCATTTTATTCATCTTGGTAAAACAGGCATTACAAAAGTTTAATTAAGTAGTAACAGACTTCATATTATTCCGTTGAATTCTAAATTAGTTGCAGAAAGAAATGATAGTGCATGGTACATACCATTCATACACATTTCAATTAGATGCATCTATTGTTAGCTAATATTTCTCTACTCCAGTGTATAGATAGAGGTACCAATACAGAGGAATATGTAGGTATACACACAGAAATAATGGTGCTGGCTCCCACACTATGTTTTTAACTCACATGAACAGTATAATTTTCAACTATATTATTTAGGTCTTCATCTTCAGGACACTCATGTCACCGTTCATGATAAAAAACTTTCACCTTGTTTATTCAGTTGTTCATTTTGCAGATCGTGTATATGTAGACAAATACATAGATAGATGTATATTCATGTATGCTTGTAGGTACGTACACACAAGCCTACACGAGATAGACATATCTGATAATAGGCAGCATATACAGTCATATGTTGAAGATAAAAACAAAACATTATTTTGATCCCACTTTTCGACATAGTGGTATATTGGCAAGTCTGTCTTCTTTGGCTCTACTTGCTATCTGTATGATATTTGTAAACTCATCTTTGAGCATGCTGCAAAGTAATGCTATGCTAATGGGCAGTGGGGTGGCCAGCTTCTGCTTTAAAGCTGTTATATTTAAGATGCATTGAGTTTCTCCTTTCTACTTATACAGCTTCAAATTATTGTTAATTAAAATTAGACCTTTTTCATTTGAACAAATCTTACTGTATTGCTTGCTGGACTACTCAAGTACCTTCAAGAACTATGCCTTTGGTCTTTAATATTTTAGTTCGATTTATAGAAGTTTGTTTGTTTGTTTCCAAATGATGTGTCTGGAAAGGAAAATACCCTTAAATTCTCAAACAAGAGTAAATGATGTCTCAACAGCTAACAAATATCAACTCAAATGTTTTTTGTATCTTCTCTTGTCCGTATAAGCAGATCCCTGGGAAGCCAGGCTAAGTAATCAACCTATAGTTCATGCAAAGGCTAGAGAAAAAGTGTGTCCAGTGATGGAAATGCATGGAAATAATGGAAATGCAATGGTATTTCAGTGTCTTTACCAAAAAAGAGACTCAATTTGTCAATGTTTAGCTCCATGTTTATCCCCACATAAAATTGCCAGTGACATTCTAGTAATGAATAAAGTGCATGCATTTGCCAGTGCAGACAATCCATACATGTGAATATATTGTTATAATTTTGGTGTGACAAAAGCATAGTCTGTACTCCTTGTAAAAATCCAGCCCTGCTTCAGTCTTATCCTCAGCTGCTGTGACTTCTGTGTGGATGCTTCAGAAAAACCCTGTTTTGCAGTGAGGCTACAAACTGATGCTAGGATTTGTAACTAGATATCAGACTGTAGGGTCATTGGCTAAAGTTACTGTTTTAAAATATAATTCTCATTGCTCCTCTGATGTATTGAATTCCAGCAGGAGCAGTTATACCAGTAACTGAGTGCTTGTGTGCTGTATTCATTATGGTTTTGACAGGACTTTTACAGTCTCCCTTAAGCAGTGGTAAACAGTGTTATGTGAAACATGTCAGTGATCTCAGGAGCATTTTCTGTGCAAGTGTCTCTATCAGTAGAAATGCAGTGGTGGACTTTTTTGAAAAACATTCTGGTGTGCAGAAACATTGGTGATCATGAGGTGCTATCATCAGCAGAACAGTTTTTGGAAGAAAGAAACTTTACTGGTAAGGTTGATGTTGGTTTCAGCATAACAAGCTTAAAGGAACAAAACACTTAGCAACCTACACCTCCCACAAATTTGGTTACAAAATCTGATGTGCTCCATGGTGTCTCAAGATCACTGGAAGTCCTGAAGCTCCAGGTAGTTGGCCTCTGCCCCAGCTTCCCAGGAAGAAGTACTGGGAATCTGGGAACCTTTGACCACAGGCCACCAAATAAGCTGTTGAAAATCCCAGAGACTTTAGCTTCCATACTTTTCATGAGGGTAGGTGCCGACACAGGGGAGTGAGTTTTCCAGCTTGTGAAAGAGGTTTCTGACCTCTTTGTGACACCCTTACCTTTCTTAAGGGTCCTATGAACTTGCTAAGATCACTTCAACACATTCCAAATGGAACTAGACTTCTTTTTATTGTATTGTAATTAATGTTGTGCAGTTGTAATAATCTAATTATTATTAATTATATTTTCCAAATGTAATTAAATTTCTTTGCATGGAACAAAGACAATCAGTAGATCACAATTAACTGTATTTCTTCAAAAAAAAAAAAAAGGCAGATTACAGTAACTCAGTACAAATAACCCATTCCTATATGTCTTATAGCTGTTAAACATGGATAATTTACACAAATAGTTACTTTATCCTAGAGTAATTGCTTTGCAGATCTTTGTGATGCATTTGCTGGAAATTTGCTTTTTGAGCACTTCGTAATACATTTCAGCAAACATCAAACAGCCCAAAATGGCACGCATAGGAATTTGAAAAATGTGTCTCAACTTCTCAAAGAAATTCAGGAAAAGAAATATTCATGTGTGCAAACTATGCAATAATGTACATAGACCTTTGCAAGAAAACAGTCTAAAGAGAATTTGGCACTCTTTGCATAGAAGAATGGGGAAGACTTGACTATCATGTGACCGATGTGCAGCAGGGAAGTCCAGTGACTCTAACAGGAAGCTGACAGGCAGAGTGACTGGGTGACATTGCTGTTGAGCCTCTGACAAATCATAAGATTTCTTTCAGTCTCCAGTCTACAAAATACCTGCAACCCACGCCTCACTCAAAAAGAAGCATGAAACAGGCCTTGTCAATCTGTCAGGGAGGATTCATCTCACTCGACTTTAGTCAACTAAAAATTTGGCATATGGTCTAAACTTGTGTAAGCTCCCTTTATAGAACCTTAATTTATTCTGGACGGAACCTCTGGAAGTCCTCTCCTGCTGCTCAGTGTCAGTGGAGACTGAAAGGCAGCGACTCTAAGCCACAACAGCTAGCTTAGCTTTTAGGCAGCTATGGGACTTTTTAAGTTAATGATGAGATTTAGTTTAGATAACCTAGCTGCCTCTAAATGACTTAGTTTTAGTTCAACTCTACTATTTCTGACATTCAGCCACAGCATGGAATAAAAAGAGCCTACCTATCCTGTCAGCTACCTGAAACTTACCCAGCTCCTGATTTATCACTTCCATGGCAGAAGGAAAAGGAGTATAAAATTAATCACACATGTTGGCTCAGCAAATGCATCTCACAGCATCTATAAGATCTTGGCTGAACAAGATCTGCATGCGTTGAAGAGAAAGAAATCAAAATAAAGCACTCTGAGATCAGTTCCTTCCTCTTCTTTCTCTAATTAATTTAGGGGAGAGAAAGCGAGAGAAAAATGTAGGCTATGAAATCCTGCAGCCAGGAGAACAGAAGTAACAAAATAAGGATCTCGTTAAACATCACTACTGCTGCAGCTCACCCTTCAGAGTGCTGGTAATTTTCAGCTCACTCCACATGGGCCCACACCTTCCAACTTTCACCCCGACAGAACGCCATCATCAGTTACATCATCCCCTCATCCCACAAAGATTTCCTGTTCTTCCTTCTAGAAAAGTGCCCTCTTTGTGAAGTAACCGCCTCATTAAATAAAATTGAACTCTCTACTCACAAAAGTCCTTATTTTATTTAACTGCATCAGCAAGAAGTTTGGGGGAAGAAACACTTACAAAAAAGGAAATGGGAAAGAGAGCAATCTAGAAAACTTCTTTCTCCCATGATGACTCAAACATCTTTTCCTATACTAGTTGCAACACTTGACTGTCAGAAATTAATCAGTTCTTTCTTGCTTTGTCAATTTTTTTCAGAACCTCTAAGGAGATCTTCCACCATTACCTATCTAGCAACCATTGTTTTGAATTCTTTGAGCAAACTACTTTCATTGATCTATCATGCCTACATGTCTTTTCATACTTTTTCATATTCTTTCATGGCCAAAAATGAAGCTAAAAAATCCCTAAACCTGTTTTCCTTTTTCAAAAATCTTATTATGCCCATCTTTAACAGTTGCAATGTCTTCCTTATAACAGATGTCTAGGAGCAGAGTCACCAAGTTCAACAGTACTACTTGCTAGACTAAGTGGAGGACTTCTGGGGTTGTGGACAGTTCCCAGCTGGGCTACAAGCTGAGGTATCTCCAGACTGAAGGAAAGCACATGGGGCATGAGACAGGGCCACCTTCCCTTTCCTCAATTTTACTTGATCTTGTAGTGAGGTAATAGTTGTGCACCTGCAAAGAACAATTTGCTATTGAATGAAAAGATTCTTATAAACATTACACAGACTGAAGTGGGTGACCTTGTATGAGCAGTGGTGGTGTGCTTAGATTTGTAACAGAATTGTGGCATGACAGGAGTCCATGGCTTTTATAAGGATGGAAGAATTTGGTTTTCTCCTGGCAAACATTACTCTCATTGTGGGTTTTTTCCCCATAAGAACTTGTCTGTTACATAAAGCAATTTGTCTTCAGAAACAGCAATAACATCAATGACGGGTGACATCATAGATTGTCCCTCTAGTATAAGTTTGGCTGATGAAGTGAAAAAAGTTGTTTGTAGCTACAGTACTGATTGTGGCTACTAGCTTTTTCCTTTTGTAATTCTCATTTCTCAACTTCATACGAGATTGACACTAAGCTTTGTCACTGACAGCTTGCCTATTTCAGTGAGATTCACACAAAGAAAACGTGTGAAAAACTGAAATGAGAAGGTTCTGTTTGTAGATTGTTGTAATGCAGGAAAATAAAATATGTGCTGAATGTGACTAGGCAGAACTTTAGAAACAAGAATGCTATTATTTCTTTCCTTTTTGCTAAAGGCATATTTGACTTTGCTGTCAATAGCACTTGCAACAAGGAAACAGAGAGGAAATGTGTACCCAGATTGCTAAACTTTGACTACTGGCTCAAAATATAGGTGCACATTTGGATATTAATATATTTTTCTGGCAATGCGTATACAGCAGAACTGATTATCATGGTGGTGATGAATGATAGAAGTATTCAAAATTTAAACCTGTTTCCAAATTTTACAGCTATTTTTATCAGCGGTTAAATCCCAGCTATGGATGTGAACATCCATAGACTCAGTCTGATATCCAATATGACTCCCAATGTGCCCACCTCTCTTTATGATCTTCTGTATTTCTATCTTCCAGTCTCCTTGATTCTTTTTCTTGATTTGCACATAGTATTAGTCTGCCATTTAACTTTAATTTTTTAAGCTAACTAGAAAGAAGGGGCTGAACAAATATTGGAAACATTTTCTTTGAGTATCCATTTGAATTAAACAGCCAGGTAACATTTGACCATGTTTGTGACCCTTTCATGTTTGCTTTTCATGAATTTTCAAGTGTTTGATCTCTGTTAGGGAATGGATTAGCAAAAAGCAAATTTGTAATTCAAATGCTGGAAACTCCACCAGCACCAATTTAAAATTGTATATTCAGATATTGTATTTGAAATTTGAAATTCACATTGATTTGATTAATGAAGTGAGTTGCAGCCAGATCATGTGCCTCTGAATGTCTGTTATTTCACCTGGGGAGGAAAGTGATAAGGTCTTTTCAACAATCTTTCTACCTAAATCTAATCCTGTTTTTTCAGTTCTGTGTGTGTCCTGGTGCAATTTAGTGCAGCCTCCAGGTTGTTCTAACTTCTATCAGTTGTGAAAACCGCCACCAACACTGCTGCTGTGCTGGGGTGGTAAGCAGGTCAAACTGGATGGGCTGGCATCTGGGAAACACAACGCATGTCAGTGAAGAAAGAGACGACTGACTTAATTATTTGTAATTTTGGCATGGTGTGTACCAGCAATTTATTATTGATTCTAGTAATTCTTACCAAATTAACAAATGTACAGTTTCACAAATAGTTCAGGAACATAAAAAAAGGGGCATTTTAAGACTAAATTATTCATTGCAAATTATTCACTGAGTTCTGCTAGCATAGATAGATGAGACCGGCTGTTCCTTTCATCTTTGTTGTCTTACAAGGACAAATGCCAACTGTGTGTTGTCACTTGACAGAACGTGAAGGATGCACCAAAAACACATTCCCAGTGAAATACAAACACTGCAGTCATACTTGCTGTGTTCTGTATACATAACTGTTCAAGCAGTAAAACATGCGATACGGATGAACCTCAAAATGTTTTTGAAGATGAGAAGTCTCATAAGATGATTTCTTTTTTTTTTTTTTAAAGGTTGTTTTTTAACGCATCTTCTCTTGCCACCCAATCTGCCCCTGGGGCAATCAGCTAATATGCATGGGGAAAATGGTCTTTCTTACTATGCACAATAACTTCACATCGAAACTTCAAAGCTGTTTAAAATACTTAAAGAAGTTCTAATTTATTCTTTTTTCTTTCAACATTTACAAAACCCTTCATTCTCCACATTATTCTATCAAATTCACTGCCCGTCCCCTCTTTCTCTTGTCTTTTTTTTTTTTTCTTCCCCCCATAGGTGTGCTTGCTAAAGGACCAACATACTCAGGAACATATTATCTAGGGACAGTGGAGGATGTCAGAAGGAACTGACCTTCATAAAAGGGCTGTTTTCTGTCCCATATACACTCTCTACTTTTCATACTAATTGCTTTTCCTCTGTCAGAATTTTTTCTTTTTTTTCCTGTAAAAAAAAAAAGGAAGAAACAAAGATCTCCCTGCAGCATGCATTGATATAATGCTGAGATCAGCACGTCAGGGCTGCCATGGAAGGAGAGGCCTGGCCCCCATTTCAATGGGCTAGAGGATACCCCAGTCAGTTACACTATGAGACATCCTACACCTATCAGAGCATCTCTCTTGGCCCCAGAAGACTGCTCTGGAGTAATTACTGTAATAACACAGGGACAA
Organism: Pelecanoides urinatrix; assembly: GCA_013400755.1. NCBI lineage: Eukaryota > Metazoa > Chordata > Aves > Procellariiformes > Procellariidae > Pelecanoides > Pelecanoides urinatrix. Next base: position 79,625 of record VZTQ01014987.1, on the reverse strand, counting down.
CTATTTTATAAATAGGAAAATAGAGACAAATAGATGGTAAGTGAAAAGGTGAGGGCCATATGCAGATTTTTCAGGACTACCATGAGCAGAAAACATAACCTGAGCTACAAACACATATTTTGCTCCATCAGTGAGCAAGGAGCTCGTGCTTTGGCGTATGCCATTCTTTCCAACTGAGTTTCAGTCCATTGATATAAGCAAAGGATGGATTAAGACTTTTAAAAGTTATTTAGAGCCGTTTTAAAAAGTGGACATGAATGTGTTAATACAGAAGGCTTTTCTTTTCTTCAGCAGAGTTCCATAAACTACTTGTGTTTGTTCATTACTGTGAAACCATTTCTCTGATTCAGGCAGTTACAAAGATTGTTGGCTCAAACAGGTTGAGTTGATCCAAGATTTTCCTGTTAAAAGCTTAGATAAGCTTGAATCAGCAAATACTGTCCATCATCTTAACACATGGATACAAAAGGAGAAATTTTAACAAGCACTGGCTGAAGTGGGAAAAGCTAAATGCAATAGATTATCCAGCTGAAAAAACAGACTGGAAATTTACTTTAGAAAACTCACCTTACAGAGTTTCGCCTAATAAACCACATACATATGCTGTACTAAATCTCGTTTGGTTTCAAAGAATCATCACAGAGACCTATTTTACTCCTATTCCTGATGAAAATTTGGTCTTGCCCTAAAAGGGTATATACACTAGTTATGAACATTGTTTCTTCTGTTTTCCTGGGCTTACCTTTTTATTCTGAAAGGCTTCAGAAGCAGAGTAGGTGAACTATTTGGGACAAAATCTGAGCAAACTTGAAAGTGAACCAAATCCCAGAAGATTTCTCCTTGAACTGTGAAAGGATACAGTTAACTTTTTTTTCCCCAACTTACTTCTTGTTTTCACACACCTCCAAAATTGCAGGTTGTAGTTGGCACTGAAAGTGGAAGCATGGAAAACAATGGAAAAGTTTGTTCCTAGAGAATTTCCAGACCAGCTTTGCAGGCTCAGAGAGAAGGACAGCTTGAATGCGTATCAGACTGCAAGCAGGTTATCTGTCCTAAACAAGCCCTTCCCTTATTTGTCTATCATAAGCTCAGCATCAAAGTAATCTCTACTTTCCCATACAATGGCAACTTCCAGAATACTTCTGAATGCATAGGATTGTCATGCTGAGAGGTTGTTCCTAGAAAGATGACACATGAGGGGGTTATATCATTGCACTATTCTGTCCATATTTCTGCTCTGCCCCTGACAGCAACAAAGGTCTCTCTCTCTCTATATATATAACATACATATGTTTTGAAAAACATCTACTTTTAGAATCAGGCATATTGTTAGAAATGGATTATTGCCAGTAAGACCTACCTTCCATATTCTAGTAACATATATATAGACAAATATAAATACCATACTCTTGCAGTATGCTGCATAATCTTAGAAATTTGGAATATATGTAGTATGTATAGAAGCTACCTATTGTGCAGCAGTGATATGCCTAATAGTGTTCTTGTTTAATCTCAAATACCTCAATTCAACTGTGTTCTAAGGTTTTTTTTCTGCTACATCCCAAATCTCTTTTTTAAACCTTCCCCCAAATTTAAAGCAAAATCCTACATTTATTTTCTGTATTCAGTATTTCCAAATCTGACAATCTACTTAATTTTAAATGAACAAAATAGTGTATTTCTATAAAACCAACCTTCCCTTCTTTGGATCATTTACTGTTTAAAGAGCAACTAAATACATTTCATGGGAAGCATTTCCCTTCATGATGCATTAACTATGAATGGCTCAGATACACAGCTCAGAGCTCTCTGCAGGCTACAGGCCACTGCTGCTTCAGTCAGGTCAGAACTGTACACTTACCAGTTAGTGGGTTTTCAGGCCTTGACATACCTTAGAAAAGACAGCCCCTTTGTAGTAGCTTTGCCTAGAGAAAAGTTGGAAAGGGTGTTGAGCTTGCTGCACATTGAGTAATGTTTAGCACGGAAAAAAAAAAATTAAAAAAACTCTATTTTGAAGGAGCTTGCAGAGTGTGTACTGCTGTGCTGGGAAGCTTTTCTGAAAGAGCAGAGCAGGGATGAAAGGCCAGAATTAATCTGTCAGATACTGA
>VZTQ01014987.1:40017-72517 GCA_013400755.1 Pelecanoides urinatrix | reverse complement strand
ATGATTTGTCATAGGGAAAAAAAAACCAACCTTGTATTTGATCTTCTTTTCTTCAAATTTTTACACTGTATCCAAGATATTCAAATGCGGAGGAGCATCTCCATCTGGGTACAGATATCCACCCATTTGGACCTCAGTGGAGGATAAGGACAAATATGACCTTACGGGTATGAAACTGCTAGCATTCAGCAGCACTGAAAATCAGGCTGTCCTATTCAGAGGTTTAAATATGGACTTGTGTGCTTAAAGTAGAAAGCCACTGTGGAAATACCAGCCACAGGACTATGAAAGCACAGGTCTTCTGAAAACACAAGCACAAGCACATTTGTTCATATTGTGTGGGATTATGTTTGCAGTGAAATCTGGAGATTAAAAAAAAAAAAAGAAGAAGACAATTTTTTTTGTTTACCTTTTGAAAATATATTTAAGTATCCCTCAGTAGCAAACATTGGAATTTGTTAGTGCAATACATATTTCTAACAAAGGATGGGAATGGAGAATGGCTACAGTTTATTTGTAAATTAAATAAATATGTTTCCTCCATGCCCTTGAGAACTAGCTGATTTATCAGTTAATAAAATAATCATACACCACAGACTTGTGCTTCCAATTTATTTTAAAAAGAAATAACATTACATTTTTGACATATATGAATACAAATGTAACACTAGAGGAAACTTTGTGAGTAGCCCTGTATATATATCACCAGTCCTGCATGAATTACCTTAACTTGCTTTTTCTCTGCTATTTATGGGATGGATTCTGCATAAACACTTATTTCTTCAACAATTCCTAACTTATGTGAATGACCCTATAGCCTCAATGAGACTACTGACTAGAAAGAAGGCTATTCATCTGAATAAAGAATGTAGAATGTTCATTTAGCACAGGTGAAAATAAAAGTTACATTCAGGAATTCAGTTTTAAATCTGCAGCTAGACTTCACTAGTATATACACCTAACAGCATAAGCTAAACTTAAAAGTAAATATATTTATTAAAAAAACTATGGCTGAATCAACTGTTTTTCTCGACTAAAAATGCTGATACAGATTTCATCTCTGCAGAATTTGGACAAACACAGTTTGTGTTAGACAGAAGTGTTTGTGCGCATCTCTCAGAAGGGGAAGACCTATGTCTCTTAACAGATTTCTTTTTATTTTATTTTAATTCTTTTTAAGTTTTGTGGCCAGCAAACCATACCATAGAAAACACACAGGAGTGTTGCAAGTAGAGGTAAGTGAATGGCAGATCCAGCGTGCCACGTGGCATTTCAGCCAGCAATGGCTGCGAGAATGCAATGAGCATGGATCTGAAATCCTTTTGTGTATATGGGGCTCCTTCCCGCAGCCCTTATATGAATAACTGACTTCAGCGTGTCTGCTTGCGTCAGTAAGGAGTAGTCCCCTGAGCAGAGTGTGCCATTTCAGACCTTCGTTTTTTGTGTTTGATGAGAAGCTGGGCTTTTTAGCATTCCCATCCCCACCCCTCCTGCCTCTTGCTCTAATCATCTTCTCCTTTTTTGGACATATGCCTCTCCCCCTCTGCTCTTTAAATTCCCTCTGCTCCCTCCTGTATATTAGCCTCAGTTCTACTTCTTTATTTTTGTTGCTTGCTTCGTCCTCCCTCCAATACTACCCCAGACACTTCTCTCCCCTTTGCTAGTCTGTTCTGTTCCTTGGGGACCCTTCACACTCCCCCACAAGTGAGTAGCTTCTCGTTTCCAATGGTATTTTAAAAACTCTAGGCTATATTGTCTTCTTTTAAGAGAAATTAAAAAAAAAAAAAAAAGAAAAAACATAAAATAAAAGAAAAAAATCCCTTCTCCAGAAACTTTGCTAGTTTAAACTCAGAGACTTCCAGCCAAATTCTCTTTTCAAAGGGACAGAGGAGATGGAGACCTATGAGGACGCCAGGGCACACCACCCACTGAAGTTCACGGAGCTACAGGCAATCGCCAGAGGTCCTTGGGCTCTGCTGATCAAGCCCTTCTACAAAGCAGGAAAATCTTCTCCCCTCCGCCAGCAGCAAAGCCCTCTGAAAATCAGTGTGGGTGCTGGTGCAGCATTCGCTCTCTGATGGCCAAACCAGGCTGAACTCGACGGAAGCCTCTCCATTGGCTTCCGTAGATATTCGGAGGGTCAGGCCTCTGGGGGAGACGCACGCAGGTGCGAGGCAGAAGCTTTCGCTTTCTCATGTATATCTGTGGAATAAGTTATCAGGGACTCATGATACTTAACATTGCTATTTCTCAGAATACATTGTGACAGCATTTTCTGCTAAAGCATGCAATTTTTCAATACAAATTAGTCCATTCTCCTTTAGATGAAAACAAACTTGTGGCGGGTGTCCCTTCTGAAAGTTGAGGACTTCTCTGCCCATCCTACTCTATATTTCTTTGAAGTATCAAGCCAGACTTTCTGCTGAAAGCTTCCAACTGAGACTACTTAAGCTGTCAGTTGCACTGGTGTAAATCTGAAGTTAACCCCACTACAGTGTTCACAGAGGTTAGCCAAGGACCAGTCCTTCCCTCATCCATTCTTGTGCTGAGCAGCACCTGGGGACCACCAATGCAAGAAAGCACAGACTCATACGGACTAAATACTGCTGCTAGGGAGAAATGCCTAAGGCAGAAGGAAAATAAACAAACAAAAAAGAGAAAGAAAGAGAGTAAAGAATTAGACCAGAGAGGGGATAAAGGAAGGAGTCAGAAACCAGGGAGTGGCGATGGGTTTGTCAGAGGGGAGAACAGGGCACAGGCAGGATGGAGCTCTCTCACATCACCCCATGAAATGTTTCCGCAAAATTGCTGTGTTGTGTTTAAACCTGGAATTTAATGAAATTCTTTTCTTTTTTTTTTTCCCCCCAAATTCCATCTCAGTATGTGATATTCTGTAGTGTAAGAATATGTTGCCATATTTGAGTTTTTTATTTTTTAACATATGCCCATTTTATAATCAAACTAAGACACTTTGGACTAAGCAGTTACACTGATTAATCCACACCTCAGATGTGCTGGAAGCATGAGGTGAAATGCACCTGAGGTGTGCATTAATCAGCCCTACCATGTAGTCTGTCCTGTCTCCCTGCTTAATTAAATTCCAAATAGTTTTGGGGAGAAGGTTAGGAGGGACAACTTTTTTAACTGGGTTTTACATGAGCTGTCCACAGCTCATGGAAAAAAAATACAAGATATATTTAGAACAATATTTTAATTTGCAATACTTTACTAGATTAGCTGGAAAGAATGTAATGTTTAAAAAAGGAAAATGTGATTAAGAAGCTTAAGTGCACAGTTTATTACATGAAAATTCTGATCATAAAGAAAGGTAATATCTACTCAAAATTATAATTTCTGTACTTTTGAAATCATCTCAGCAAGAATTATCTACCCATATCAAATTGTAGCACTTGTCAAAATCAACTGTAAAGCATCTCAAGTGCTCTTCTGAATCAACAAAACAGATGTATAGCGATGTGAGGTTGCACTGAAATGGAAATAAAAGTGAACTAGATGCCAGTCATTGCCCTTAATCTCTTGAACCCGGTACTTAACACAGAGGATACCACAGGTCTTTGGGACACTGTTTAGAAGGGGAAGAAATCAAGACTTGAATCTTAATAACATACGCAAAAACACTCTATAAAATTATTTTCTTTCTGCTTTAGTAGAATCTGATATGCTAAAAGATCACCTTGCCCTGTTCATAAACATAAGGTGATGTTTGAAACAGCATCCTATTTCATCTTTAGACAGGCAGAAAAACTGAAATATGTGAAACTTATAAAAAGGTGTTTAAATTTTTAAAATAGCAATTAAATATGCTTAGTGGTTCAAAAGTTACCATCCCCCTCCTTTCAGTAAAAATGTGAAATGTTGTTCATGGGATAACACCTGCAGCATAATGAATACAATGAATATAGCTTTAGTTAAGATTACAATATTGCTGATTTTCATTAAGGACTTAACAGATGAAAAATGTCTGCAAGCATCTGCCTTTAGAAGATAACAGCTCTAACCCTATAGTCTCAGACATGGCTTTAGAATTGAGCTCCTCTGCAAATTTTCTATAACCCACCTTCCCTGGAAACATGATGAAAACAACTGTTTTTTCCTTGGCTTTGTGATGATGGTGCCTTCCAGGAGCATGATGCACACAGAGGGGCTAAGGGTAATGTAGACCACAAAATGAATGATCATTTCCTTCACCTGTCCTGTGAACTGGTTAGGCCTCTGCATCACAGGTGGAGGGATTTTTGTAGACTGATGAAATAGTACAGAATTGTACCATTTATCACACTTTACTTGCTTCTCTGTTTTCAATTACATTTAGACTTGAAGAATTTTTAGTAACCAATACAACGCTGAAAATTACTGACTTCTCTGCTGCAGATAATGAAGACATCGTAGCATAAGCTATGTATAAAGTAGCCCATTTTCATCAGCAGCATAACAGGGCAAACATAGACTGATGACTGTGGAACCCTTCTGACCCCATACTGAGAGAAGGTCCAGATGGACAAAAACTTCTCTCCAGGGTGGACTGAGGGGTCAAAGCCCCAGTGTGGATGCCTGAGGACTAGACTTCTGGACTTAGGGCAACATGCCTCTGTGGCTCAGTCCAGACAAAGCTACCAACCTCACAAAAAGTCCTTGCTCTGGTTTTGCTGCCGAGGCTCAGAGGCAAACATCCTCATTTGCCCAGCTGAGGATAGGAACCAGCTACAAGTATTTTAGTCTAATTTAAATGCATTTTGGCAAAGCTAATTCAGACGTCAGCCTTTTCTGGATTCCATCCATCATTGACTCCTGTATAGAATTTGCCCCCTTGTCCATAACATCCAGAAATAGCAGACTATCAGTTCTGGGTTTTGAAAAAGACACAAATAAGAATGTTCAAGAACTTTTGAATTCAGCACATGTGACAGTTTGCAAAGCTCCTGAGCAATACTTCTCCTGCAGGTTATGTGCTGCAGACAGGACTGATTCATGCAAGAGAGAAGACAAAGTGGCATCTACTTTTAATTTAGTTACGACCACTGTCACTGATTTTTTGGATACAAGCTGATTAAGCAAAAAGGCAAGTCCTAAAGAAGAACAAAGGAACTGAGCACGAGGTCTCAAGTTCTAGTTTCCAACTCTGCCAGTGATTCACTCTTTAACCTCGGATAAGTCAGGTAACTTCTGTGTCTAGTGTTCTCTTAACACTGTAGAGATTAAGCACGCTGAGGATTTTCTCCAAATTTTCCAGATGTGGAAGTGATTTTGCTAGGTGCCAGAGGTCAACAGGCTATTATAAAACCAACAACAGAGAAAAGAGGAAAATTAAAGCTTCAGGCAACATAAATATACAGAAAACTCTAATAGATACCTGTTCAATTCAGCATAAAACCCAGCCAAGACAGGCAGGAATGGTAGCAGCTGAACAGTTATGCTGAAACAGAAGGAGGACAAAACATTTCTTCTTACGCCAAGGTTCAGAGTGGGCCCAGTCATGGCCTCACGCACACAGGCATGAGATATCTGAATGGTCCTCCCATCCTTCTGCTTCTGCTCCATCTTCCATCCTTTCACCAGCAGCACTGCAGCAGTGCTTGCTAAGACAGAAAGCCTGACTTCCCTTCCTCTATTTTTCTCTCGAAAGTGCAAGCTCTGGGATTTTGGGGGGGTTGATGCTTTGGTTTGTTTGGTGAGTCTTTTTTGTTGTTGTTTTTTTTTAAAAAAAAAAAGGACATTCTGATTTTGTTTGGCACAAAAGCAAAGAGTTGAAGGGATTTTTGTTGTTTTCTAACATTCTAGGAAGCCCTGAGTACATGCCAGCAAAGTGGTTCCTGTCAGTACTCAAAGCCCCAAGAGAAACATTTCAAGAGAGCTACATGGCTTTTCCATGACAAAGACCCGAGGTGCGTCCCAGGGGCAGCTCCAGGCACCCCAGCATGCCCAGTCCACCCAGAGCTGCTGCAGTCTGGCATGGGCGGATGGCCCAGCTGATGCAGACTGCTTTGCAGCAGGACTCAACAGACAGCATGGTGCGCAGAATATTTGCAACCTTGTCCGCAGGAATGGCCACTTCTCCCCTCTCACAGAAGTCCAGAGGAAGTCGCACCATAGTGGAAGCAGCTTTCCCTGAGCTGTACGCAGAGCAGAGCTGCACCACAGCATCAGTAGCTCCCACTTCTGTGCTGGGCCATGTACATAGAGAGACAGAAATGTGCCTCCAGCTTTTCTTCTCTCCCGTGGAGGTGGCAGCAGGTCCCAGCTGGCCACCAGCTTGTGTTCAGGCTGTGGAGGAGGTGTTTAGGTGTACAGTAGACTACTTAGAGAGACTTCCATAGTGAATATCAATTCCACTAACTCCATAAGCTTTTGAGTCAGTTTTCAGCAGATTTTTTGTTTGGGCTGACATTCAGAATTCCTTCCCTGCACTGTATACGATGACACTGTGGTAAATGTATTACTCTTTTCACCTGGCCTCGTTTCCGTTCCAAACCAAACACATAACAGAAATCATTTCAGCTTTCTAGATTATTGCCTGACAAAACTGTGGTGGCTGTGAAAGGCAAATCGATATTACAGCTGTTCTCGTTTTGGATTTCTTTTTTTTTTTTTTTATTCCTTTGGTTTGGATGCTCTCTGAAATGCCAAGCAAAATTGTATTATCTGTTGCACCACAGTACATATATTGTTGTTCCCAAAGGTTTACTTATAACGTTCACAGCACCATTTATTTCTTTTCCTTTCCCCCCATTGTCATTTCTGTACAGATTTAATACAACAGAAACATGGCTTCCACTGGGAGCTACAGGTAGAACAGTTCCAAAGTTCTCTATAATTGGTGTCTGCCATGGCTGCTCACAGTAAGTTATGTAAATCACAGCAAGGACCCACAACCCCTAAAGGCATGAATATTTTTTTCATTCAGTGCAGAGGATAACTACAGAATCTTAGTAATAGTCCCCTCCACATCAGGGATCTCCTTACCAGGCAAAGTCAAGGTCTAGAAACTGGCCATGTCAGTTCTGCAATTTAAATCCTACTGTTAAAGATGGTTTGGTAGGTATTACAGTAGGTGAAGGCATTGTAGGCAATATTAGTTTTTAGGATGGGTTTTCCCTCATAGCCCTTGCAAATCCACATGCTTCTGTTTACATTCACTGCAGTAATTCCAGCAAACCACAGATTTGAATATTTATTTCTTTTTTTCTGTAACAACTCTTTAATCTAAAATGAAATGAGGGGCTGTCAGGGTTTCATCCTGAAAATGGAGGAATAATTCCACTGATTTTCTAGTGATCTATTTTAGTTAAAATCATGCCTTCCAAGTGATCAAATATGAGTTTACTATTAAGTCTGTTTCCTTTAAAATAGCACTGCAAGTGTGAGAATTTTTAGCCTAAATTCAATAAGTCAACTTCTGTCTTCTTATCATTTTTTATTTCTCCCACAAATCTTGCATTTATGGGTCATATACACCAGTTTATGCACTATCTAATAGGTAACTGAATGGATCCTTAAAACATAGTAATTGTCTACATCTATTATGGGGAAAAGAAGATTTCCTAAAATAAAATCCATGTTCACATTTCCACCTTGACTAGAAAACATCCTGATGCCCTTTGGCAAAGCACATGAAAAAAACCAAACCAAACCAAACCAAAACAAAAGAGGATAAATGTTTTTAAAAGCCAGTTTAAGCTGATTCTTCTGCTGCAGTTACCAGCAAGAATTCTGACAAAGAAAAATCTCCTTTGGGCTTGACTTTGCATATAGCCCCCCCGGCCTCGACTGAATCTTAATCTAATCTATTAACTTTTCTTATTTTACCTCCACCCCTTTTCCTCTACTTACTGAGGAAAGCTAAGCTCAGAATCTGTATCTGGTTTTCACTGAGCATCTGCTTTTCTTTAATTCTTTTCATTCTTAAGAATATCAAGTAAATGCATACTATTCTCACACAATATAGTATTAAATGTACACACAAGCATATATACACACATTCACTTTCAGGAACACACACGGGCTCTTCAAGGAAATTAGGCATTTCTTAACAACGTGGTGTTAGGCGAAGCCATACACCTTAAGCCTGTTTTCCAATGCACCCGTTTTGCTTTGGGCTGTAACACCTGCACCGTGTCGCTTGCTGGTGCCCACAGTGTACGTAGGGATACAAGGACATGGCTGAAGCACCCTGTTCTGGGACTGCCGTCAGCTCACTCAGGTCCCCTCAAGGCTTCGAGGAGGTGGAAATACAACAGACAAACAGGCTCCCAGGAGGACCCCGGTGAGGAAATATAGGTGACTTAAAGCCTCTGCCTCTGAGCTGCTCGGGGCCCGGCACAGCGCAGCTCCAAGCGTATGGAAGAGTACCAGCCACTGATACGGCCCGGGCTTAGTAAATTATTTTTCCATCAACTACAAAAGGCACCTACTCAGCCCTGTTTTTCATCATTCTACCAGCTAGACAGGTCGACGAACAGAAAAGTTAGTGGCTGGTACAATCGGCTAGTACAAATTCAGTGGTTCAGTGGTTCAAATGTCTCTGTTCTCTATCATCTCGGAGGTAAACGTGAGCTATAATCATCCATGTGTCATGCTCAGCTAAGCTGGCTATCGGCAGAAACAGCATGCAATTGAAATTTTGCCCAGTCTTAATCAATGGACTGTGTCCTCATGGAACGAGAGATAGCTGCTTCTGGCAGAGACAGGCAACTGCAGAAATCTCCTTCCTCTATGACAAATGCTATAAAGTTTTTAGATTACAATGACTACATAAAATGATGCAAATAAACTGTATTTTTACTTGAAAAATGTTGTCCGGATAGGCCAGCAAAATATATTCATGCCATAATGGATGCGTGCACTTCCTGACCTTCATAGATTTTAGGTATTGCAAAAATTTACAATTAATTTGCTTGTTATTGATAAAACTTGTTTAAGGCTCCTGCAGTCTCTCAAATGGCTTAAAAATATGAAAACTATGATTATTTTAATTTGGTTAGCCAAAATCAAGCTGTTCTAGTACAATTCTTTCTCTCCCTTGAGGCCCCTGAACTCCGAATGTGCAGGGTCTGGAATACTCACTCCCTACTGTAACATGAACCTCAAGGTAGAGTAAAGAGTACCTATTTTTCCAAGTGATTCAAGACTCCTAATTGCAGGTTAAGTTTTGGCTAGTTAGGACAGAGTCCAAAGGCTTTCTGCAGGCTGCAGTAATTTTTGTCTGGAAAAAATTATTGGGGAATGGGCAAAAAAAGAAATAAGCATTATAAAAATGTTGCATCACTCTGGGTTATGTCAGATGAGTTATGATAAGGAACACTGTGTCTGACATGAAGAATCACATTAAGTTAAAAATAAAATAAAAACTAAAGTGGGTTTGGTTGTGGGTTGGGTTTTTCCCCCCCAAACTCTGGTATGCTTAATTTCAGTTACTTGGAACCGTGTTTTCTACCTTGTTTTTATGGCCTTTTTTATAAAAGGTAGCTGGTACTCACAAAAAATTTTGGGACCGTTCAAAACTTTTCACAGCTAATTAGTAATGCATGTAGCAAAACACCCGCCCTACCTCTGGGCCTTGGGGGTTGCCCTGGTTCACTTGTAACTGATTTATTTTTTAAGGTTGTCTGGCACATCTCCACCCCAGCTGCTTCCAAGAAATTTCAGCCCAGCGTCAGCTGGGAAAGATCAACTTCACATGCTGACATACAGAGGCGGCCTTAGGAATATTGGGGCCTCCGGTGGGAGGCGTCAATGGGAATCTTTGCTCTTTTTGCTGATCCAGGGATACAGTATCTGCCACCATACAGGACTTTTTTTAAGCGTTTTCCTTGAAAGAACACTCACCTGATTGCTACACTATGTTTTTCCTCAATCAGAAACAGAAGTGTTATCTTTACCAGATTTGTGGCTCATTATGTAGGGCTGAATGGTGGATGGCTTTTGCAGGCATCCAAAACCATTGCTAATGACTTATGAGCTGCCAAAAAACCCATGCCATTTTATAGACTGCTTAAATTTTACAAAATACAAAAGAGGCTAGAGAATGATTCTGATATCTTTCCTTGTGTCTGAGTAATGGCTTACTTTGCAAGTCTACTGCTGAAGCTGATGGTCACAAATCCTAACCCTTTTCCTAGGGATACATGGCTTTATTTTTTTGTGATTATTTTTATTCAGAACTTCCCTGAAGAAAAATTTCTACTATGTTCCCTCCTTCATTTTTCTTCCTCTTAGGTTGCAAATTAATTTTGTCACCAGCCTTCTTCCTTATGCTTCCATCTGGTGCCCTTCTACCCATTTCCAAGAGCATCTGAACCATCATTTACACAAAATACTGTTTTTTTAAAAATGTAATATCTAATTAAGTCCACTAGTAAAGGAAGAAAGCATCTCTAATTTTAATGTACAGCACCTGATTCTACTTAAATTCAGAGACAGCCACTCACTTTAAGGTATAGGCTGGCAGTGAATTCTACCTCTGGGTTCACCTTTCCAAATTTGTGTAGGGAGCTGAATGTGTGAAAGATTTTCATCTGTTAGTCACGGGTTTGGTTTGATCCAAAGATGAGAGGATCCAACAGGAAATTCTGTGGTTCTTTCTTTTTTTTCCAAACTTCAACAACCTTTTTCTTCCCATACATAATTTTGGAACAGCAATACAGATCTTAATTTTTTTCAGAAGTGGAGGTAATAATAAAAAAAAAAGAAATGCAACTTTAGCATGATGAAGAAAACTGGGTGTTGCTAGAACATCAGACCTTTGATTAAAACAATATTCTTAGAATTTTTTTTTCCCCAGCTAGATAAGCTGAACAAGATCCCTGCAATTTAGCTATGCAACATTACTCAGTTTAACTGTTACTTTATGTTTGCCTGTGTTCAGATGCTTATAGTGAGAGAGCATTCCCAACCCGCACAGAGACAGAGACTGTATTTTGTTAGGATAGCAGACTTGTTATGTTCCATTCAGCTCAGCACCATTAAGCTTCTGGGTCTAACGTTTGCTGTCTGCCGCCAAGATTAATATCTTAGTATTTTCTTCCTAGTCTATGGTTACATTTCAAGAATTGAATGATCATTCAGAAAGTTGGCTTCAGTTTATGAGCTGTTAAAGCTAAAAGATACAGTACGTCAAAACGAAAAGAAATAGTCGAAGTTATAATCATTAACATTAGCTTCGTCCTTAAAGTCTTTATCACTTGGCACATAATGTGCAACCATTCCTGTTACAATACTTTCACTCATATCTAAAAAGATTATTTTCTATGGAGGACCCAGAGGATACCTTTATATTGTATTGTGCTTTGTGAGAAGGTGGACTGAGAACTCTGGAGACAGAAATCTTGCATTTACACCCCTAGGATATCTGGCACTGATAGATGAAGTGAAATTGTCCCCACACTACCCCATCAGCAGACCCCAGTCTGGATTTGGAAGCTGAGTGATAGCTCAGCTGTTGTGCCCTTTCAATTTTTTCCCCCATCATTAAAGACCGTCAAGGAAGAGACTCGATAGGATCAAATGAAATACTGGTTGGGCCATATGGACACCCGCTCTCTGGAATCCTGGCAGGAGCCACTACGTCCCTTAACACTTCTAAAGAAACATCCGATGAGGGCAGAAATTCCCAAGCAGCTTGAAGCTAGACTGGCTATCTGGGCCGATTGGAAGACTCTTTCCCAAACATGACTTTTTATTTGTAAAAATAATTCCTTACCTGGGAATCTTATATAAGAATTTCATTTGCCATAACATGTGTATCTTCAGAAAAGCTCAAAGTCATGTTTATTCTTCCTAAATTTAAAAAAGCTAATAATTGTCTAACACTAATGCTAATAAGTGTCACTACCAGCATTGCCTCTTATTGTACTGTCACCCCCCCTCTCCTTGCATTACCTGTAAATTTTTTTTTCTATCATTTTAATTTTTCTTCATTTAGTATTTGGCATACAGGTCCAAAGTTCAGGCAAATATAACAATCAGTTGAGAAATACTCACCAGACAAGTATTCATGCACTCTTGTATCACCTGACATATGGTGAACAAGCTGATGAATGACTCAGGATTTAAATGGTAATTACCATTCATCATTATAATAGACTTGCTAATTCATAAATTCTTGGTAAGCCAATTTTCTATAAAAAGGTTAATAATAAGAGTGGAAAAGAAAGAAAAAATAATCCTAGTGTGATAAAAAATGTAAAAGCTAGAATATCTTCACTGCCACATATCCCTTCTAATGATTGAGTAGCTTTGCACCAAAGTGCTTATTGACGCAGTACCACTTGCTGTACCAGGGCTCTGATGGAAACAAGGATAGATAGAAAAATGCAGGACCTTACTGCTCAAGGAGGAGGCTGAAGTGTGTCAGACAAGACAAAGAAACTAAGTCAGTCACACATGGCAGAGGCAGACAGGATGCCCCTCACTCATTTCCTAGTTTTCTAGTACTTGGTGAAAAAGTCATGTTCTCAGAACTGCTCACAACATACAGGGTAGGGGAAACTGTATGGGAATGTTCCTGGGACTCCTAAGCGGTGCTGTGAGAAATGCACTGAACCAGCCATCATACCTGATCTGAACTGGTCTCGCTGCCCATAGCCCCTCATTGACTGTTCTATTTCTATCAATTTCTCCAAATAAAAGAAACATGATGTTGTCTCTTCTCTGGTTAAAATCATTAAAAAAAAAAAAGGAAGGAAAAAAAAGAAAAAAATATTTCCTCATTTTATCTGGAAGAGCCCTGTGAACATAATTTACAAACCCTCTGGAAAACAATGTGAACTAGAAAGAACACATACAGGCAACACTGAAATTCTATATATCCAATGCTCAATACAGCACTTATTCCCCTATTAGATAATGTACATAAATGCATACAAATGCAAATACTCATTCCACATCTAATCCTCATGTAGCCACATCTTTTTATCATAAAGGGCCAATATGGGAAAGACTTTATTGCTCCACCAAGGCATGTAGTTTCTCTGTCCATCTACATCCTCCTACTCCTTGCCTGAACACCATGGGTGTAGAAGCTGCCCTAAATTGCATAGTGGACGTACTTTTTACTTCAGGTGCATAAGACTAAGGAGGTCAGGGATGGGGAAAAGTTGCATCTGTTTTCAAGGGACTGAGGGACAAGAGGAACAGCGAATAATAGAAGTGATGCATGGAACCTCTGTGCCCTTTCCCCTCACCTCCCCATACTCTTGGGGTTGTGCAGGGGAAACCTAAGAGACATCCATGTTCAAGGGAATGAAGTAGACAAGTTTAAGTTAAGTTTTTGATCATTTTATCCTGCATTTGGAACCGTGCAGGGAAACTTGCCCTTTAAATCTGCTGCACGTTAGGTGTCAGGGTGATTGGACAGATATTGGGTATTCAGGAATACAGCATTTGGAAAGGAAAAAAAATCAGCCCAAATCTATTGTGGACTACGTAACACTATTCTGGGATTATGAATAATACTTAAATTTACTACAATGTACTGTATGTTCAGAAAAGTTTATAATACGGGTAATCTGACTGACTGCTTTCCTGCAAAACAAACTCTTCTAGCAACAGAATATGAAATTCCTGCCAAGCCAGACTCTCTTTTGCACGCATTTTCTCTTTCTCTCTTTCTTTGTCTTTCTTGCACACACACATTTTAAAATTTAAGAACTGAAGATTCCACCAAACAATTTAGTATCCAACTTCCCTAACTAACCTTTTTGTCATAAATCAAAATATTTCATTTTATAGTTAAAAGCTAGTCTTAGCATTGGGAATAAAGAGAAAGGAAGAGAACAGCACAGATAGCTGTGAGCTATATATACTCGTAAGGTCACACATCCAGAGACTCCTGTGACATCGCAGTAAGCACAACAGTAAAGCTCTGGTGGATTGTGAAGTCACTGGGATGACACGGAGGTATGTTGAGATTCAGTTTGCTTGCACCATGCTCTTTGTACCTGGATATTACATGTAAAATATTCTTTATGATTACTAGGAAGAATATGTCCCCTCGCTGATCTGTATTTTGATATCTTGGAAAGCTCAGTTTATTGAAGTTTTTCTATTACTGAATGAGAGCATTATAGGGTTTTAGGCTTACATCACAGTTTCAGGGTTGAGCTGCTATTGCTGAACAGTGGGATATAGAAACGATGAATTGACATTAGTGCATAGGCCCACATGGTTACCATTAGGTGCTTGAAAACCTGCTTTAAAGTGATTCATTCACTAGCTTTACTGTTTTCAGGATTAAATTCTAAAAGTGGCCACATTTTTCCAGAGGTTGAACACTTGCATCTCTCATGAATTTACCGCTAAACATCAGTTACTGAAGTTGATGGAAGATGAATGTAAAGGTTTGGCCTCAAAGTCTGTGTTGCTCTTACGGAAATTTTGAGAAATGAATGTGAAGTTGTGTGATCTTAGGAATATTTGAGGTTTTATATCACAGCTTTTCCTATGCTTTCACTGTAGAATTGTATATTGCTTTTGATGGCTGCCTTTTTTAACAGATGTATATTCTTCCTTGTAATAAGGTTTTCTACTTACTGATATTTTGGAGGGAGAGATCAGCATAAGTATTTCTATCTGTAGAAATAGTTCCTATTTGCTCCACAGTGGGCAAATCAGTGTTTTGCCCTTTTTCATGATTTTCAGAAAATAGTCTCTTTACACTGCTGTATAAATCTGTAGTTATTTTATGTACTGTGTGTGCAGCCCTGCCCCAAAAAGGCTAAAATAGAACAAGAAAAGTTACACACAAGGTGAAGATGGTGACTGTAGTGTGCTGGTTTTAGCTGGGATAGAGTTAATTTTCTTCATGGTAGCTAGTATGGGGCTATGTTTTGGATTTGTGCTGAAAACAGTGTTGATAATACAGAGATGTTTTAGTTACTGCTGAGCAGTGCTTACACAGAGTCAAGGCCTTTTCAGCTTCTTATGCTGTCTGAGTAGGGTGGGTGCAGAAGAGATTGGGAGGGGATACAGCTGGGACAGCTGACCCCAACTGACCAAAGGGATATTCCATACCATATGACATCATGCTCAGCAATATAAAGCTAGGGGAAGAAGAAGGAAGGGGGGGACATTCAGAGTGATGGAGTTTGTCTTCCCAAGTAACTGTTACACGTGATGGAGCCCTGCTTTCCTGGAGATGGCTGAACCTGCCGACGGGAAGCGGTGAATTAATTCCTTGTTTTGCTTTGCTTGCATGCGCAGCTTTTGTTTTATCTATTAAATTGTCTTTATCTCAACCCACGAGTTTTCTCACTTTTACCTTTCCGATTCTCTCCCCTGTCCCACCAGGGGAGAGTGACAGAGTGGCTGTGTGGCGCTTAGTTGCCGGCTGGGGTTAAACCACGACACATAGGTATGGAAGAATTTCATGTAAGAGAGATGGGCCAGAGTAGGAGAAGAGAGATTGCAGTGGAAGGGGGTACTCCATGTCATAAATGGCATGGTGAAAGGGAATACACAGCAATTGCTGACCATGATTCATATCATAAGAAGTGAAGAGATCAAGCAGAGATTTAAAAGACAAAAAGAAATGCTCTTTTATTTAATGCATAATTAAATCAGGGAACAGAATATTGTGAAGGCCAAAACTCTAACAAACTCATAAAAAAGTCTAATAGATTCTTGAAATTAAGAACTGTGGAGTCTATTGACCATAGTGATGTACCTACTGCCTCCTGCTCGGGAAATCCCCCAACTATGAGTTGCAAGACAAGGAAAAGGTTCCTAAGCCATCATCGCTCTGTCCCTTCCCTGCTTGTGGATGTTTTTTTGTAAGTTCCTGTCTAGTATTTTCAGAGGAAAGATCCTAGATTACATGGCTATTTATTCTGATGCATAGGAAATTTTATGTTCTTATATTCTCAAATCTAGAACTTTTTTGATAGAAAAATAGAAGACTTTTCTATCAAGGTAGGGTGTAGCACTTTGTAGTCAATATCCCACAGGATGAGGAGCCAAAGTAGCCTTCTAGAGCTTCAGTATACTACTACTACAGTAGAGATCAGTAAAGAATTCCTGTAATATTTGCCTTTTTTGCACTGATTTTTTTTTAACCTAACTCTGGCCAGTGCTTGCCAAGCCAGTGGACTACTACAAGACTAGAATGAGTTTGCCTCACAGCAGATATTATCTAGAAATCAGTGGTCTTAACACTGTATCCAAATAAGCATTCCATACATATACATAAACACACACACACACACACACGTTTCTGTTGAATCATACAAGTCATTATCCCACGATAACATATGGGAGTTGAAACCAAAATATTCACTCAGGTTTTAGAGTTTTCCTTGCACAATATATAGCCTAGACATCATTTGTCCAAAACTCCCATTTATGCTCGGACTGTTCCTATAAAAAAGCCAAACTTTACAGTTTGTCAAAAAACACTGTTTCTGCTGTGTATCTAATAGGACATAGTCTATCTCATTTGCACTCACGCTTGTAAGCTAAGCAGGGCTGCAGCATAGGTCAGAGTGCTGGACCATTTCTGGTCAGGCTGCTCACACACTCTGGCCCACCATCACCCTCAGACAATGCACAGGTTCAGGAGATTGTTTTTCAGGAGCAGTATCTGCCATGTGCCATGTGGGCACCCTGTTTTGGGAGGAAGATTCAGGCACATGGACGACATCCACTTTGCCTTCAGAGCCCAAAAAGGCCTATTATACATAACTGTTCAGGCACAGCCTCTGACTACTGTAGAGAGGTATAATTCCAGGTGCTAATTACTTGAAAAATATTTATGTCTCTCTAGTTTTTGCAATTATACATTGTCACCATACAGATAGCCTTGGGAAAATTCCTTGTTTTGTGTGGGCTGAATACCATAGATGATTATGGTGGTTTCTCGCAACTTTAACATCTGTTAGTCTCTGGTACTCCTAACTGGCTTTTTTTTTTACTGGCCGAGTCTTCTGGCTCCTTAAAGCATCATTGGCATGAGGGAAAGAGAGCCATGTGGAACATTTTTGGGCAACACAAGCATATAATGTGGTGCAAGCTGCAGAATACAGTGCTGGTGTTCTTCCTGATGTTGGTCTTTTAGTCGGATGTGGCTGTTTAACACTGATGTGTACATTTCTTGGAGAACCACGATGAAGCCTTTTCCTAAAACTGCCGGCCCCACACCTTGTTCAATCCACTGTGAAAGAAAGTACTTTTGGTTTTGAGATATTTGGGTTAAGTGTGCATGTTCTTTCATTTTAATAAGGAACCTAGGGTAGATCCAAACTGTCTCCGGGTGCAAATAAGCAACCATTTTCAGGCACATCTTGATGCTTTCTGAAATAGAAGTCTTCCTGTGGGGTTTTCTTCTTGCTCAAGGTCAGATAACTTTCATAGTACTTACACCATCTACAAGATTTACTATCGGTTATAAAAATAGCTGTGAAATATAGGTTTATTCTTGATGCCTGGAAGTGGGCTTGGTGTTGTAACTGGTCTATAAATAATAAAAGTAAATATCCATGCATGAATACTTTGAGGCATAATGCATGTACTAAACACACAGTATATGTACCATCAAGTATTTCAGAAATATCTAATAAGTTCTGAAATATATATTCTGCTTTTTTTCCTCACCCCATAAACTGAGCAAATGTCTCTTGAGCCATGTGTCTGCACTTAGGGTTTAGTCATGTGCTACCAAATCATCTGCATGGGGAACACAAAGGCATATTGCATAAGCCACCTGCTCTCTGGTTCTATAGCCATGGACAACAGCATTTGTGGCTGGTTTATCATTACCTTCTTGTTCCTTCTCTTCCCTCCCATGTAGATTTGTGAGGGACTAACACAGGCTCCTCCAGCTTATTTAACATGTCCGCCAGGAAAGTCGAGCCTTCATGGAAAAGGAAGAGGGAACAAACCACGCTGAGCAAAATGTCGGCCAAGCTTATGTTTCCCATGGATTAAGGAAGGAGCAGCCAAGTTAACCAAAGCTGTCAATACAGCTCATGATGAGAAAGGATGCAGATGAAGGGAATGAACCCTCAAATGACAGCTGGGTTGTCTTTTGTCTTTCAGCACCAGAGTTTAGAGAAATGCTAGATGCACATGAAGATTTCAGGAGAAAAGACATTTTGGAGACATGCTTATCTTGGAAGATTGTGGATGTCATTTTGGTTAGCAAATTACACGGCAATGAACTCACTTTAATACAGAACTATTCTTATTACATTTTTTCTTTTTCTGTGGTGATCTCAAATACACAATAGTTATTCCCTTGTGGTGTAAATCTGTAATGTATATTACCTGGGTTTGGCTGACAAAAATGCTTCAGCAAATATTTCATCCAATTGCTGCACTGTTTGTCCTGGTTTTGAGCATTGAGTTCATAGTCCACATTGAATGACCAACCTTGTACTTTATTCAGCCCCAGGTAAAGAGAAATTTCAAGGCAGGACTTAAGCAGAGAAGCAGTTCTTTGTGGTGTGGCTACACATTTCTGCATATGTTTGCAGGAAGGTCCCTTTTCAACCAAAATATAACAGATATCTGTTGGTGTCTGGTTGAATATTCATGTAGATCTCAGGGATCTATATACAGACTTATGTTCTGCGAGGGCATCATTATAGTTTGGGGCCTTCAGCCTCATTCTCAAGAGTGCTGATTGTGCTTAGTGCCCACTCCTGAGAAATAGAATTGCTATGTTCTCCCCCTGAAAAAGGCCACCCTTTTGTGCTCCTGATAGCATGATGAACCTGAAAGGAGAAGGACCTCCTGTTTAGAGAAGATACACTGTGTAAAACTTTATTTATATTTTCTTCAAAGAACCAATTTGAGCCAAATTCTCCAGCGCTTCTTCAGGTGATTCATTGTGTTTGACTCTCATGACATCTAGAGAGTCAAAACTATTCAGTCCTAGTAAGTCAGTTCCACTCTATCTCGTGAAGCTTGAGTCTTCTCTCTGTCTTCTTCTTGGAGCATAAGGAACTGTACCTAGTGATATACAATGCTTTGTTTCTGAAAGCCTGTACAAACAACCATTGCAACACAGAAAATATCTGATAACACAGGATCTGAAAATCAGCCTGAATACAGCTGTAATTCAAAATATCTGGTAATTACAGCAGCTGATAGTTGTTAATTATGAGCCATGGCTCCAATGAGGACAGAGATCTGAGGGATGTGTGCATGACGGTCTATGTTAGTGCAGATGCTGCTGCAGTTATGTTGCAGTTCCAGTCATTTTCTCTCTTTTTTTTTTTTTTTTTTAAGAACTGCAATTCTTCCCACAAAAAGATGTGTGGGACCACTGACAACAGTTAAATTTCCACCAGCAGATGTATTGAAAATCAAAAAAACATTTCATAAATTCTAGAAAAATAAACATAATCTAATAATATTTCTCAGTTTTCTTCAACCTTGCTCCCAAAGATCTCCAAACACTTTGCAGACATGATTTCAATGTCACCACATCCCCAGTTCTTCACCTGATGGAAGAGGAATAAACAGTTGAGCAAGCATGCCTTCTTCTCTGAAGTGCAGAGCACCTGTAACACAAAGAAATGAGAATTATAAAAGTTCAGTGCCTTTGAAGATAAGCCCATTCTTAGGCGATATGACTAATATCGTCAAGGCCAGTTAAGTATGTAAGCATGTGTTTAAATTTAAGCTCTGAAGAGATGTAACAGCCCAGATTCTCATGGTATTATAGCATCTAACTTCCGTTGGAGGCAAGGCAGCTCAGCTTTTGGGAGCCTGCGGTTGTCCAGAATATGGCAATGCCCAGTGCCTCAAGATGAGCACAGCCTTATACATCTCCTCTTCCCTTAATAGCTGAACCAAGCTGTTTACTAGCCAGGAAGTAGGTAGCTGTCTCATTTGCAGAAGGCCACACCATATGTGATCCATGGTCAGCTAACGCTACAGCTTTTGTAAAGGCCTCGGAATTAGTTACACAATTGTCAGCAACTTGGGACAGCAGCTGCCACATCACAACTGTGCACGATACTCCTGCCCCATAGACTGTTTTGGCCATTTGGCCCAAACCCATCAACAGAAAATGTGAAGCATATACAATGAAGTTGAGGTGAAGGAAGACAAGTTTCTTTACACTTTGTTCCAAGGCATCACAAAGTCTCTCATGCCTCCTCTTCCCTTTCAGAGAGCAGTAAACTGGGAAAGCTTCTGGAGCTCCTCAACATAAAATATACAGAAAACCCCAGAAGTCTGTTATTTCAGAGACTGGAAACAATCTTCCTGTGATGGAGCAGGTATAGGAATAGAATGTTCTGTGTATATTTTATGTTGCTGTATATTTTGAGAGAGGTTTGAGGTCACCCTCAAAGGGGGAATTTCTCTTATGAGTTAGGCCGGAATGATTTTACTTAAAATTAATAAATAAGAAATAAAAGAGGAGCTTGTTTCTCCAAAATCCAAGTTGTTAAATATATTTGTTGAGGGTTTTTTTATTTTGTTTATTGCTCTTTTGGTATTTTATGTTCTTAAATGACTACAAGGATTTATACAGAATTTCTAGTTTTGGTTCAATAAGATTTTAAAGAAGAGCTTTAGCAATCACAATGCCAATTCAAACTTACTTCCTACTAAAGAGCAAACCCAAGGAATGCTTAACTTTTCTGGTTTAAGTTCTTCATTAAAAAGTAAAAGTTTAAATTGGCAGGAAAACTGCTGTTTAAGCTGCTAGTACAGCAACATCAGAGAAAGCTGAGTTTTAGCCCTTGGTACTCTGCCAGGTACTGTACTGCATATAACCAAGATACAGACAGAAATAAAGAAAAAAAAAGGTGTGATGAGATAAGTTTTATTTAACCTTTGTTGCCCTGATGGACTTAATGTAAACAAATAAAAGTTTGCTAAGTATCTCTTAAGGCCATAACCAGTGGACTTTCAAAATCTGTCAATATTGCGCTAAGTAGCAACTCCAAGAAATTGTGACATATAACCGCAAAGCACAATCTTGTTTGGTCATACAATTGGCACATGTTTCTGAAAAAATAGCTCTTATGACTTACTTAAACTTTTGCTTATGAGTAATGGGCTTTTTTTGTTCATGAGTGAAATAATTATGTACAGTATTACACCACTTAGCTCTCTTAAAAGTTATAGCATCAGGGTCCTGATGTTGTAGTTTGGCATTTCAACTGTAAGAACTGAGTTTTCACATTTAATATCTCAGCCACTCTGGATCCTATCCACCTAAATCTTGGCAAACAGGTTTGCCTGCCCAGATGATTTTTTTAATAGTTTAAAATTAGTTACGCCTTTTCTAGCTGTAGAATAACCAAGAATTAGTTTGGAGCTAGTTATAGATTATTTAAGTGGCTGTAATTATAAAATGATTCTGTTAACAAAAAAAAAAAAAAGACAGTCTGCTATTTGTCACCAATTTTTGTAGACTGTTACACTTTGGATTCTGAAGCAAAAAAAAGTGCTTTAAAACACCCCAAAGACAAACAATGAAAATCAAATATTGGGCCCTGGGGCAAGTGAATTCTCCAGCAGACTTTACCAGTTCCACTTTACCTAGGCAACCAGAGTGGTCAAAAGAAAACACTTAATAGAAGTTTAAAAATTACGTTCTACTCTTGCACCACAGCGTGTCAGTCTTGCTTTTTCCTGGGCCTACGTAGATGACATCTACAGGGAGAGACAACCGCTCCCAAACTGGTGGGCCAGTGAGCCACTATCAACCTTCAAAATTTCTCATGACTCACTGTGCACTCTTATCATCAATCTTTTAAATAAAGACCCTCTATAAACCATCTGACTCTGGGGACCTAATATGTTGGCTTCCTGGTCCAGCACTATACTTCAAACCAGAGCCTCTGTCAAGAAGAGCAAGTTTTGCTGTGGGCCTCAAGATGGCCATACAAAAAATTGGCTCTAACGTCAGCTGTTCCTGTGCCTGAATAGTCAGAATGGGACAACCTGAAATATTTTAGATGATCAACAGTTCCTATAGTGTCTGATAGTTTGCCAGTAGAATTAAAAAAAAAAAAAAAAAAGAGAAAAAGTCTTCTGCTTTGTTATTCAGCGGGTAAATCATGCAGATTTAGAACATAGGCATTTTTAATAGACCAGATTAAGGAGAGGATCCTTATCCAACTAACGCCTATAATAGTACTTATAGTCAGAGATGTGCACATCATTGATTCTTTGATAGACTATCTGAACTGAAAAATTGAGAGAAAAAGTATCACTTTGATCCAAAACTGAAACAATATAAGTTTCAATGGCTTTTGCAGGTTTAAAAAAAATACAAAATTCAATCTAAACCATAAAGTACTCAGTCTTGTTTAGAAAATTTTTGAAGTTTGCTTTACTAAATGAAAGAGTATTTAAGTTTGAAATGTCATTTCAAAATGAACAAATTAAAACACTGCAATTAGAACATGTCTAAGCAAATGTTTTGACTGGAAAAAATTCTTTCTTTTTCCCCTCCAATCAAACAGTAAAAATCCAAAATGATTTCACAAGATCTTTCCATTAACTCATATCTACATTATTTTATGATTAAAAAAATATTTAAAAATAAACCAGCATTTATTCCTGCTTTCATGGATTTCCAGGCTTTTCCATGGATTTTGTGGTTCAGCACTAGCAAAGAGCACCTTTTTAAAGAGTCGGTTACACTGCTAATTCATTGTTCCAAGTGTATAATAATATTCTCCCCTTACATATGTTCATACTGTCTAAAAATATATGCCCATTTTCTCTTTCTTTCTTCTACTGTATTTTACTCTGAGGTGCTTATGTTAAAAAACATTTGACTAGAAGAAAATAGGTTGAATGATCTGTCCGTCAATCTCTCATCAAGGCTTCTTACTAAAGGGTCATATTTCTTATTAGTTAAAAAAAATCTATTTATCATCAGGCAGAGATAGTCCTCTGGGCTGTCACCATGGTGTTACCATGTTGCTTTTGCAGCTTTCCATATGAACAGAATTAAAGCCAATACTGAAGTCTTACACCCAAGACAGAATTACTACAATAATATCAATGTCATCATCTCTTTCCATACACATGACATCTAAGCAATGTATTTAGTAACACTGTTGCAGACTTCAACGTTGGATTGCCTCTTACTTTCCTGTCTTGCATTTAAAAGCCTTCTATTAGGAAAAGAAGATCCCAACTGGAATGAGATTATAATGCAATCATCCGGTTCAGAACATTATGCCATGATTTTAGCAGCATGCTAGAAACTCCCTCTGCTCCTGGGCTTAATGAAATTTGAACTTATTATATGGTTCAGCACGGGTTTTGGAAGACAACCAATAAGTACAGGAGGTTTGCAGTTGAGACAAGGGGCTTGTTTGCCAGGATTTGACTCTCTCGAGGAAAGCTAGCTGCAGGGCCAGATCTTTTCTTTCCATTGGATATAAAACAGCTATGCTCATAGCAGTATTTACTGGTGATGGCAACCTGTGATAGAGCTATATCTTTCCAACAATACTTTAACCAGAGAATATCCAGTAATGACTGTAGCTGTATACCCACTCAAAGGTGCTTTCCCACTATATAATGCAGTATTCAAGAAGGGGCACTTGACTGCAGCAGTGCATTTAAATGTGGAAATCCACCTATTGAGTAAAAATCACATACTACACCTTTCTAGGTGTTATTTTATGTGAAATTATAATATGAAGATATGCTGGAATGAAAAAAGGAAAATATGTGTACCTGCACACAACATCTTTTTCTATTTTTCAGGCTGACAGCTTAGCTGTAACATTTGTGCATTAGCTAAATAACATCTCAAGGGGAGCTGGAGATAGAACCTTGATGTCTCCTGATTGTACATGTGTGAGTTTGTGCTCTCAAAGGATGGTCCTTAAAAAACTCCCTGCTGGAAGCTATTGTGCATATTGTAAAAGGACCGTTGCTAAGTGCCAATTGAGCTAGTACTGTATACTTGCCATTTTAAAAGAAGATTTCATACCACTTGATTATGTTAAATAGAAATGTTTGAAATTTAAACTGAATTACATCAAAATGGCACAGTAGTTATATGTCTAAAGAGCTGCTGCTACTCTCTCCCATAACTAATGTCAATCCCTTCTGGTAGACGGTTTTATGTGAAACTGTGACAGAGTATATTACAGGTGAAGTTTAGAGACCCTTGATATAAAGAAGTCATGAATAAATACGACCATAAAAACAGACCTGTGTTTGTATTAACAAGCAAGATCTCCTTTACAGTAAAGTACTGTCCTTAGTCAAAAAGAGATACCATTTTTTAAGGTCAGAACTTCATCTTTAGCCTTTAGGTTGCGCTAAGGTGTTAGAGGGTTTTCTGCGCATATGATGACTATTTAGGGGAATTCAGCAAACTCCAGCAATACAATCCAGAGAATATATTTAGTAGAAATAATGCAGAAATTACCTCAAGATCTACTTACCAAGAGCAAAAAGAAATAATAATATTAACAATAGCTAGTCAGCGCAAAAATCTGACTGGAATCAGAAATCCAAGATCATTGTCAGGTAGATGGGAGAGAACTGAATGATATAGCACAAACAACTGGAAAATTTATTTTTAAAAAAGGGGGAAAAGAGATAGGTGCCTACTCTACATGTACAAATCTGGTATTTTTATGATCAATAACTGATGACACTACATGCAGAAATGGGAAAAAATAATAAATTTCTTATAAAAAGCTACTTCAGGATTTATGAATTTTGGAGAAATTTCATAAGGAGTTCTAAGGGAGGAAAGAAAGGAAAAACTCAGATACATTTAAGCTAATTTTACTATTTCCAAAACATATTCTTCTGAGTTTGCATTCTGAATTTTTGTTTTTGTTTTTTTTCTATAAGAGACAAAATTCAGGTAAATGAAATACTTTTTTAAAAAATACATATTTCAATACATAGCAGACAAATCTGAGGGGAAAGGATTGTCTGGGTTTTTTTCAAGGTCTTTATATTTCAGGTGGTCTGGAAATTCTAAAATGCAATTTTTCATTTAGAGAGTGAAAAGGAAAATGAATAATTTAAACAAATCAACACTCCAGGTGCACCAAATATGTCGTTACCCATTCTAGAATATTATTTTGTCTTACACTGTGATGAAATGCTCAGCTGACTGCTCCCCCACCCACCCCCACCATAATCAATCTGCATTTACCCTTGGAAGGCAACAGATAATTTCCCTAACAAAAGACCAATGGTATGTTCATGCATTTTCACTCAGTCTCCTGTGATGTCACCAGAATGAGATGGTTAATGGGTTGTGATGGAAAGGAGAACCTGCAAAAGGTCCTCATATGGGTACCAGGCTACACATTGTGGCCAACAAAATGTTGCACCCCACACACTTACCTCCCAGTGCTTTTTTCAGCTTCCTAGAGGCTGTGCTGCAGACTTTGACATGTCTCTTCATCTGATATTTATGGTCCTGATCTTAAGCTTGGTTTCCAATGATGGTACCTGACCTACTGGCATGTTTTAAGATAGGATCAAGACCTCAGGCTGCCTACTTCTGTTACAAAGTTAAAATCTACTGTTCTTCACACAGATGAAGATAGCTCCTTTTAGAATGTATTGCAATGGTATTCTTCATTTTTATTTATTATCTATAGGCTCAATACCCTGAAGACTTCACTGTTAGGATGCTGCTGCAGTTTTAGTCTGAAACACAACTTGAAATTTATCTATTACTTGGCTCCTGTTAAAGCACAAAAATATGTACTTTGAGTTAAATGTTGCTTTTGACTGGAGTCTGGTGTGGTCAGCTCACCCGCGGGGTGAAGAAGGAAGCGTGGTAAGTTCCTGTGATAATAGCACTGGAGCTAGTATTGTCGTGGTGACACAGCAGGCCCCGTTACAATAAGTCACTCCCCGAAGCAGTTACTCCTGGTACCTTGTTTTGTAGCAGGATCCTTCTTATTCAAGCTCCCACTGCAGCTAGCATATTGAAGCGCTCACATGACCTCTTGCACGAACAACAAACGCCGAGTGAAAGCGCAAAAGGATCCTCTGAGGCACTAATTCTGTCCTGGATGCAGTGAATGACACCTGGCACAAGAACTGACATGCCAGGATCAGACCAATGCCCACCTTCTTCTTTTGTTTTTCTGTTTAATAAAAGCAATCTTACCATACCAGGAACAAATCTGAATATGCAAGGTCTAGCTTTTTATAGCTTTACTCTTGGTTTCTGTTAGTTTAGCAAGTATCAAGAAATTATTACTATCTTTGATATTCTCTGGGTCATTCCTAGGCTGTTCTTTTTGAGTTTTCTTTTTTGTAGTTTACTTTTTTAGTTCATTTCTATTTCCTATTCAATTGACAATGTTACTGATTTAATAAGTAAGCAAACTTTTCTTTCACTAGCAGTTCAGGTCCTTCATTTTTAAACTCCTTCAAAGCTTTTTATTCACCAGTTTTCAGACCATTGTCTTTTGAATGCCTGATCTTTAGTTGCTTATTGTTTGATTTTATTTTAAACTGAACAAGAAAAAAACTTTCTGCAGTTTTCATTCTCATGTTACTATGAGTTAAAAAAAGAGCAGTCATTATGATTATATTTGTGTCCAGGAAAAATCAGCTGCAATATGTTTACATATTTTCTAACATAGTCATGTTAGAAAAACACAGTTATGCAGTTATGACTGCAAAAAAGCTCTTCCAGGGATGGAGCTATATACGCCCCCAAGACTAATGCCCTTGACTAAGAGGGTTTACAAAGTACTAAGTCTTAACTTCTACTACCACAACCTCCTTTGCACTTATATTGTTTACAATGTAAATGCTGTATCTATTACAGTAAAGAAGTATGTAGTGTATAAGTATGGACTGATGAATCATCATACAAGTGAATGATAGAGTGCTGGAAACTGAGGATTATGTGGTACATGTGATGTACCTGCTACTACAACATTCATTTGTTCACTGAAATATTTTAAAATGTGTAGATTTAAAATAATTTTTAAAATCTTTTTTTTGCATTTTGCTTTGAATTTTTATGCTGAATTTTATTGAAACATACTTTTTAAAATCAGTCATTTTAGTACCCATTTTTATCAAATTATAATCTTTTACCACTTAATAATAGAGGAGCAGAAGCTTTTTAAGCACATAACAACTGTGACAATTTGATGGAATTCAGTT
Source organism: Pelecanoides urinatrix (assembly GCA_013400755.1). Lineage (NCBI taxonomy): Eukaryota > Metazoa > Chordata > Aves > Procellariiformes > Procellariidae > Pelecanoides > Pelecanoides urinatrix. Next base: position 45,415 of record VZTQ01014987.1, on the reverse strand, counting down.
TGAGTAATAATTTTATCAAATAATATATGTCTTTTAAAAAATACCATTTATTAAAACATTATCCACAATTTAGGCAGAATGGTAAAGCAAATGTCATTTTTAAACACACGACCCACCTTTGCTGAAAGCACAGCACAATCACAACATGTTATAGGAAGTGTTGGCATGCTTTGAAACACAGGATGACTCTATCAATAGATTATTAAGCCTACAGATGAGAGCCCAGCATTTTTGAGCTAAATGCTACTTATTCATTTTTCCCTGTGCATCTCCATTGATTTTAATGGGTTTTCATTGGTTTAACTCAAGACGGGATATGATTCTCAGCACCTGGTGCATGAAGACAGACTTGTCTGACATAGACTAAAGCATTCGTAGGCTCCCAAAAAGCAACTTTTGCTCTCTTTGAACATCTTCAGGTCTGGGGCCTAAAGGGGGAAGTGAAGTCCTGGGGATGGGATCTGGCATGCACCAACATTAAAGCAACCTCAGCATGAATACTTTTAGGAAAGATCAGGGCAAATAATCAGAGGCATTCCTCTGGCAATCGCAGATCTTCAGGTGAAGGATGGAAATAAAATTATTACATTGAAGCTGTTCTGTGGAAATGAGACCCAGGCAGAAGATGGAAAACATACTGAAATACAATAAACTATCAAGTATAATAAGTAGCAGGGACTGAAAACAAAGGTAAAGGTCAACATACATAATTTCAGAAATGGAAACTGTTACTCTCAGTGAGAGAGACAGAAATATTTCCTCTAACACTTCAGCTCACCCACAAAACTCCCAAGTATAGTTTCTTCCAAACACCTGGACTGTCTCGGTCAAGCATCAAGCTTATGACATGTCTTCTTTTGCAGCTATTTTTATCTCTGTACAATATCTTAAATTTTGTTCTAAGGATTAAGACATTTACCTGGGAGGAAGATGAGATGCATCCTCCATCTGCAGAAGTCTAGAAAACTCAGCAGTTCAGATTGTAGACTCAGCTATGCAGGCAAACATCTACACCTGCTGATGGTCTAGCTACCCCTCAGAGAGGTTGTGTGGACTGAATGGGACTGTCCTGGAACAGGGACAAATGACATCACGGTAGTGGCCAAGAGTCTGATTTCATTTAGTCAATGAAAGAATAGAGTATTATACATACAAAGAGGAACACTGTCAATCAAAGAGCCTGAGAGTGCTCCAGCCCTTGTGCCTCATAGACTGCAAGCAAGGGTGTACCCTTGCAGGAGGAGGAGAGGCAGGTGTAATAGCTCCAGAGTCCCCTATGCAGAGGTCAGAGCTGAAGCACTGATAATCTATAGTTTCCTTTGCCTGTTCTACATGTGAAAATATCTAAAACAAAAGGAAATTTTGGCATCACATTAAATAATTTTTTTTTCTTTGCCATTTTGGTGAAAGGAGAGTTTTAAACGGTAAATTTTATTTCAGGCAATAAAATATTTTTCATCAGTCTTTCACTTCAGAAATCAGTTTTCATAAAGATTTTTAAAAAGAAACTATTGTTCTGACAATTTGGTGTGTCTTCTCCCGTCACACACAACCAACACGTCAATAAGTATTTTTGTTATGAAATTTGACTCTTCATGCCTGAAAAAATCCATCAATTTTGAAAAGAACTCCAGTCTTGGAATACAGTTCCATGAGATGCAGAGAGACGAGTTAACATCTGTGCATTGCCAGAAAACAAAGCTCCTGCCTCTTACCAACAACTGCAATGTTCTGGACTTTACAAAATTCTGCTGGCTCTGGAGCCTGCCAGACTTCATCATAGGCAACTTTAATTCCTGAAAATGGCAGAAGCAAAGCCATTAGGTCAGCTGAGTGGTTTTCTGATGTGTTAATGAGAAGGAAAGAAAAAAAAGCCCAATGCAGCATCAGAGCTGCTGCAAGGGAGGGACAACTGTCTTGCCAGGAGGAGGGAGGAAAAGAAGGAAAAGTAGGAAAAGAGGTGAGGGAGGAGAGAGACCACTCACTTTCAGCAGCAGCATGGTAGCAGATAAGCTACCATCAACCTCTGGTTTTAGAGGTCTCAACACTACCTTGCCTCTGTTTTTGAGATGTTTATTAATGGAAGAACTCATAAAAGGCCACTTTCATTTCTTCAGGGAATACTGTGAACACAGGAAGTCTCACACTTCAGATGAAAGTCAGCCCTCTAAACCAACCAACTTACTGTGTATCTGCTTGGGTTAGTACATCTGCCATTGGAACAAGTCCATTTTTTGCTAGGTGAGATTAAGCCTTTTTACATATAAGTACTGACTTGTCAGAAAGCACTGGAAAATAATCTTAAACATTTATTATTTTACCATCAAGAAATTCTGCAGTTTATTCAATCGTAAAGGAAGGGACACATGCAAGTGTAAAATATTTCACATGTTTAGCTATCCTTAACTGTAAACCTTAGGGCAGGCTTTCAGGAGGTAAATTACTTCTTCAGATAATTCCTTGCAAAGTTTGTATAAGCCTTTTGCATTCAATGTCTTACCTGACCAGCATGGATACTCCTGCATGTAAGAGAAACATACACATTATCAGGTTACCTTGAAGAATTCCAACTTTTCTAAGACTTGAGATGAATTCCTGTATTTTGTTTATCTCTAAAACATGTGTTCCATGATGGGTGTTATCGCTGTTCCATATACGTCTCCTGAACCATTTTCCGACAAGAATTTTGTTGTGGATGCCCTTAATATTTCACAAGTGTTCCATAAAATACTGCTGTCTCTTTAGAATTTACCATGTTCATTTCTTGCCTGTAACTGCAGACAGAATGTAATTCTTTTAGTGGCCTGTATGAATATTCATAAGTGACAAGTACTCTGAGTTGTAAAATATCGGATCAGGAGGTTTTGCAATTATTAGATCAGGGCTTCTCTGACTTGTACCCTGGGATTAAAATGTCTTTATTTCAGTGCAATAACAGAGGAAGAACACAAGATTACAATAGATTTTAACAAGAAGGAGATAACTTTGCATTATTTTTCATTCTTCTTTCAGTCTCCGTCATGAGGATGGAGTCATGCTGTGACATTCTTCTCTGGGTATTGGAACATGAGAATGATATACTCGACTTTGAATGTCTTGAGTTTTGTAATGTATAATAGTTGAGTTTTACTTCTTTCACCCCAGTATTTTGCATTTTGATAGGCAAGTGCCACTTCACCACTAAGGCCCTTCTGCTGACCTTTAACACAGCGGGTAGCTTTAGCAGTGCAATTATCAGAAAGAGTTGTGGTGTCCTGGAGGAAGTCAGCATGCACACATATATGAACTGGGATATCAAGGACGTAAAAAGCAGAGGAGCACATGCCAGGCAGCTGAAGTCATTTGATCATGACAACCCAGTCAAGCCGAAGTCAGAGTGACGGTTATGTTGGAAATTCTTGCTTAGCTTCCTTCATGCATTTGAGTGAAAACATAAGAGAGTACAGATTAATGTGACCTCATTTTACTTTGTCTTAAACTACTACAATTTCCAACTCAGAAAGTTGTCCCTACCAGTTGAGTAACAGGAAATCAACACACAGGAATCTGATTTACCCACTTGATGTATATTGTTTATAAGTTTGATCCCTGGCTTCCAGTTTCACCACTGCCAGTGGTCCTTAACGGTTCTGAGGTTGTTGTTTCCAAATGTGGGTGCCTAAAGCATAAATATATATTAGGGTGTTCATCCTTAATATATAGAACTACCTTGTATGAGAAACAAACCCAGGATTTGGCCTTCAATAACAAGAGGACAGAGATAATACAAGTCTCAGTAAGCTATTTCTATAACATGTTCAGTAAAGAACAATCAATGTAGACTATTATAAGTAGAAGTAAAAGACAGCCCACCCATGAAAGGTAAAGAAAAACAGACATAAATGTTCCACCTACTGTAGCTTTTGCTATTTCACTTGTAGTTACCATTACTGGTGCTGAGGAACTGCTCTCATTTTTGCTTGAACTGAAAATGTTTTCATGACAGAAGCATTTGTGCTATGTGTTACTTTTGCCCTTACAAATATAATTAAAGAAGTTTGGAGGGGTTTTCTTTTCTTTTAATGAGTAGCACCCTTTAGAAGCACACTTGATACACCCTCTTTGCTCTTGCTTTCCTTACCTTCACTGTTTCTCTTTTCTTCACTTGGTGGCTGTTGTTGTCACACAGTTTGCCTTCCCAGGCTCCAGCCCCCCCTCCATCTTCTTCCTATTCTCCCTCCAAACAAAATAAAACAAAAGAAAGCTCTGTTCATTATGTTTCCTTCTTGAGACAAGTTCATGTTTTTTCAACATACTGCAGAAGGACAGTGTATGCTGATTTTGCTGCTTAAATATTATTTTTCATCGTTTCTGTGTTTATTTTTCCAAATGTGCTAAGAGACCTCCCAATGAGATCCCTTCTTCCCTCTCCACAGTCTTCCCCTTAGGAATCTGAATGTTACTAATATCTCTTGGGTAAAATCCAGCCACTATGTCCACATCAAGTCAAGCTGAATTTACTCCATGCCCTGCAGCTGTTCCATTGTCTCCTTATTACAACACAAGTTTCTGTTTGTTTTATTTATTTATCATTTCTACGTACCAGGCTTTCTGGCAAAATGTTGCCAGCTGGAAGTTACATGGAAAATGTTTAGCACAGCTTTAACACATGCTCCAGAGTATGTGTACATGCATTTCATTCATTTACCAATCAGGATTTAGGGAGTATGGGGAAATAGGCTGTGAAATGTGATCAGCTTGTCCTGAGCTACAGTGCTGTTTAATAAAATCTCTAGCAAATTCAAATAGCAGAAACTCATCCAAGTCTTTAGTGTATGCATTTGCTCCTCCCTGAACTATCAATATCAAAACAGTCTCTCAGGCAACTATGTCAATGAAAAATGAAGAAAAATAAATAGAAAAAAATGAGTAGATATTTCTGATTAACAACCATCATCCCTGACTGTGCTAAATCACATTTCTAATCTCTTTATTTTGAGCATTTATTAGCACTTACTTCCCTCAGTTAAATAAGAATAAAGTGCTATAAAGAATGTTTATGCCTCTAGGAGCTCATGTAGAGGGTCTTCTGGTTTTCCGTAGCTTTTCCCTCATTCAGAATTAACTAGTCAACTTCTCTGTTGACAGGGCATAAAATATAGAAATAAAGAAGAAAACTATTGATATCTGCATAAAGTTCCTCTGTTTTTCAGGTATGAGGAGGTACTGCACTATCTCACAGATCCCCTCATCATTGCTTGGCACAACAAGAATTCCAGTTTCAATGTCTGCTGCTGTCTCCCCATGTCAGTCTAACAGAGATCTCTCCCAGCACATTGGCCAAGCACATTAAGAGTAGGTCTGTCTTCCTGGGCAAATCATCACTCACATTTATGTTGAATTCCCACCTGTGAATCAT
>VZTQ01014987.1:25017-35017 GCA_013400755.1 Pelecanoides urinatrix | reverse complement strand
ATATTCATTAGCGAATTATTTCGTTTTGCACAGAATTGTAACTATTGCCAATTAGATTGCTTGCATTAAAAGACAGTCTAGTCAGGATGTTCTCGGAATTACATAATTCACTATATCCTTACTAATGAAAAGTTTAGATGACTGAATATACAATGCAAAAGTTCAAGCTTTATATCTATTATCCTTTAATCATTCACACATACTGTATATATTTTATTATGCTAACCAAAATGCAGTATAGCCTATTTTTCTGAGTAAGGTGTTGCAATTCAATTTTGCTTCGATAGACTACTGCAAGCAATTACATCTATTGCATTCCATAGAAACTCTTCCCTCTGTCTCTTCCTTCCCCTCTTTCTTTATGTTTTTAAATGCTGTATTGACTTATGGGATGTGATCTGTTAAAATCATGCAGACTTACAAAGATCTTCATTTACAAATGGAAACTGAAGCAGAAAACTTCTGGCTTTTTAAATCTTTGATATTTAAATTGCATTTTCATATGTATAGAAATAGTTCAGTAACACCATTTTAAGTAATCCTTTAGTTCAACCTTTGTCTTTCTAGTCTAAACATTTTTTTTATTTCTTCAAAGTTTATCTGGACTTTTTCAATATGATGTATGTCAAGGAATCAGCCTAAGTGATAAAAGCAGGAAGGGAAAGTCTGCATCAGTGAGTATTTATATTGGCAAGAGCTGACAATTTTATAGAAGAAAAACAAACACAGAGGCTGTTCATTTCTGAAATGAAATCAGCTTCACTTCATTTCTCTCAGAAAAACATCATCGCTTGAAATGATATAAATCAGTATTGATACCACTAAGCTTCAAACTAGAAGAGACAAATGCACTCTGCAGCACAGTAATTCAATGGCTCCGAGTCAAGTTTACTGTTGTCTCATTTCTACTAATCATCGTAAAAATTCCCTGCGAAATAATTATCCCTAAAACAATCAAGACAGTATATCTCTATAAAGGAGAGGATCGATTTAACAACAAACTCTAGATTTATCTGTATTGATTAGAGGGCATTCAGTGTAATTTTAGTGAATTATGTTTGGCTTTCATTTCCCAGTAGAAATTTTTCTTGTGATGATCAAAAGGTAAATTACAAACTACTACATGGTCTTTTGTGTGCTACCTACATAACATCCAACTATTACTTTTCAAAAAAACATTGATGTAAGAAAGGACAAAATATTGGGGTTTTTTTACACATGATATCTTACTATAAAAATCGTATGACTGAGTTTATAGCACTTACCTAAGAGCCTGATGTCATCTTCTCAATTCATTAATACCGAAATCAGGACTGCACTAAAGAGTCTGTGCTAAAGGAACAAATCCAAGATCATCTTATGAGAATAGAATTAGAAAGATTAAGAAAGTAATATGATTTTTCTTCTTAAATAGGAGTAATTTCAAAGGAGCTGTTAACACTTTCATGTCTGAAACTTTCTTACTGGCAAGAGGGAGAACTAAAGGAGTCAGACAGATTCAAAGACAGTTTAGTGTAGCTGTAAGTCTGACACCACTGCTGATATAGTTTAATTGAGGACTAATTAGAACTAAGAAGGCTAGTTATTTTGTCAACTGCACATATATTAGTTCCAGTCATTTTTAATCCAATGTAATGGTGATAAAGAGTCTAACTTACTTTGTTTAGTTAATAACATTAGGCCAGAAAGGATCACCTAGTCATTTCATGTTACCCAATGCACTGCTAATATAAACAATGTCTAATTACACTGACTACATACTCCCATGAAATGACCAATTAGAACATTTGCTGATTCTAAATGTTCACTGTTAGAGACATTTCCACAGGCTTTCTGCAGGTCGTATTCATAAATTCTACCCCAGCTGGTAGGAAGCATAAGGGCAGAATATGTGAGGAAAAAGTTGTTTTTAAGCTGCACGAAGGACATATAAATACTCAGACACAGTGTGTTCCCATGCAAAAATATATCAAATTAAAATGTACTTTTTTGTATTCCCTAGGAGTATATGATATTGCACATTTATATACTCTTCTTGTTGAATGAAACAGATCATACCACATCTTCAAGACTCATATGATAAAGGAGGCGTGTGTTAGCATTTTAATATTTAGACCAAAAAATTTAGACTGATTTGTATTTGCTTTCAAAGCTGATTTATTGACTGTGACCTGTAGCTGGTATGAATAATACTAGAAGTGTCTCTTATTTATTTTTGTTACTTTACTGATGAGTCAATAATTGCCCCCTGAAAACATCAGTCCAGCATGTACCAACATTTTATAAAGTGACACAATCTGACAATGATAATGACAGCAAGTGCATTAAACTCAAATTAAAATCAAAATAGAAAAATACAATAAATGGGGACAATCTCTTCCTTGTCTAAAAAAAAATTGCTGACACTGTAAAAATTGCATTTTAATGATTGAATGACTATGCCTCAAGTAATCATGTTGAAAAATTTGCCAGTTATGTTAAAGTAAATAACAGTACATCAGTATGTGCATTATCAGGTCTAATTAACACAAAGTATTAGAAATACTGGAAACAATAAGACACAGTTATCTGGACAACTTAAAAGGAAGAAATACATTTACAAGGGCTGCAACTAATACATATAATACAGCCAAATAAGAATTCAATACTGCAAAAGTATCTGAAAGTATTGATGTTAACAATTGCTCTGCAATTGCAAAATGCCTGGCTGCCACACGTCTGTATTGTGCAAGGTCTCAATCCTTCTCCCACTTAAATGAGTTCAAATGTTGCCACTGAGGTCAGTGTCAGGTGTTTTTCCTTTTCTTCTCAGATGATGCCCTAAACATTACTAATCTATCTACTTACATGAAAGTTTTTTTCTTGGAATAAAAGGCAGCATGACAATCTACAGATCTGACCACTAGAACTGTTGAAGAGAATTAAAATGTAACTTAAAAACCACATCATGTAAATAATTACCATTTTCTAAAAGTAAAATTAACAAATGTTCTTTTGAATTAATTGGTGTATGCTGAATGTGTGTTACATTGTCTTATCCAGGATATTTAAAAATGAAATATATTATAAACTTTGTCTTATTGTAATTATATTAATAAAAGAGAGTAATTAAGACTCTTACATTTTTTTCTAAGAGCTAGAAATTATTAAACTATCCAGAAAAGAATCAAAGCTTTTATATAAAAAATCATTCTTTGAGCTGAATTGCAATAAATCAATAAGAATGTTATTGTTCAATAGGTAATAATTGTCTTCACATAAACTGAAAATATTGTTTGGGATGATTAATATACAATGCTGCATTATGCATTTGGGAGTGTCAATGCATAATTTTTAGTTCTAATGTTATTATGTAATTGAGAGAACATGTTCATTTGCCCTAATAACTACTAAGATGCACTTAATAAAATGAAATGTAATAATACTTGTAATTTACTCTATTCATGGAAGTAATTTTAAAAGTCTATCGTTCTCCTTAATGTGGATAACATTCATAATTTATAAAGTGTTGTGATGCAGAATTGACAATGCCATTGTTTTTTACACTTTGAGATGATTCTGCAGCCTTCATTATCTGCATACCAACCTCAGGATTATCAAGGGCAAACAAAAGATAATTAACACCAGAAACAGGCAAATGCAGGAGCTACTGAGTGAGGTTTTCCATTTAATGCAGAACCTTTGAAAACTGGGAAATGGAATAACTATTCGAAACCTTTTTTTTTCCCATTGCAGAAAACTATTTCAATATGTTTTGTCTTCTGCATTTTAAATGTCATTTTTTGCTATAAAACTATATTGGCATGTTCAACCTCAGATACATTCAGTAAATGAATGTGTTAAGACAAGTATTTTTCAAAGTACTGAGTGTTAATTTTCTGCAGTGGTTTTTTTTTTGTCTAGAACAGCAGACAGGTAACTATGGTATATATATACAAATTCTATAGTTTCACTTGCCCATAGCACATCTGTAAATAAGTCACTTAATTTCTCCATGCCTTATTGTACAACTCTCTAAGATAGGGATGAAAACTTTTGCTACACGAATGTGATTAATGAATAAGGCATATTTTTACATGTTAATACCTTGTAGGAAAAAGCATGTGAGACTCCCTGTGGCATTTTCATATGTACTTACAGCAGAACAATAAAGGTTTACTAAATGCTGATATAGGTCCAAGACAGTATATTTCAATCAATGAGAATCACTGACACTTTTCTTTTTTTGCACAAGGAATCCTGACTATGATTCTGCATTGCACTCTAAAAGGTTTGCCATATAACTAATAATTTTGGAAATTAATCAGTGAAGATCCTCCCCAAAGAGAACCTTTTGAATGCAAGGCAAAGAAGCATTGTATCATTGGACTCTTATCTGTGAATGAACATCCTTCCACAAATGGTCCAGGCAAAGTCATTTTACAAATGGAAATATAGGATAGTGACATTCAGAGTTTCACCCAATTTACAGATGTTGATGATAGTCCAACTCCCCGCCCCTTACTTACATAAGAAATTCTTATTATAGGGGAATGTGATTATCAGCCTATGAACTATCCATGAAAGATTCAACCATTTGTGTTTAAATGGCATGATATACTACCATACCTTCACTATTTACATTTTAGAACTGAAAATACCTGACAAGTGACTGACCCAAAAATTAGATGCGAGCAGTAGGAGCTTGCTTTCAGTCCAGCGCAATGGGCTGACGGCACTCTACACGGGCATGAGGGTTAACACATTAAGATTCAAGCTGCAAGACAACTCGATGAGTCATATTCTCTTCCAGAAGATATGATACCAGTTATACTTAGAGCGGTACCTTCACTACTGGGATTGTCCCTCATTTCTACCGCCCTAACCTTTTTCCTCTGATCCTGTCCCACACTGGACAGTGAAAGGCATCAGGAGGCAAGTGTGACAGGGGAGCCCGTGTGAGCCGAGCCATGTGCCGAGCACGCTGCCCCTCGGCCGGACCCCGGCAGCAGGGAGAGGCTGAGGCCCAAGCCTTGGTTCAGTTCTTACAGCCAGACAAGTCAAAGTATTTAAGTGCCCAAAATCACACAGGTAACTGTGTGATTGATGGTAGGCTCAATATGAGTCAACAATGTGCCCTGGAGGCCAAAAGGGCCTGGGGTGTTCTGGGGTGCACTAAGCGCAGCATAGCTACCTGGTCAGAAGAAGAGATTGTCCCACTATGCTCAGCATTGGTGCAGCCTCGCCTTGAGTACTGTGTGCAGTTTTGGGCTCCACAATACAAGAAGAATATATAAATATTATAATGTGACCAAAGGAGGGCAACAGAAATGGTGAAAGGACTAGAGGGCATGACTTATGGAGGAGCAGCTGAGGATACCCCGTTTATTCAGCTCAGAGAAGAGGAGGCTGAAGGGCGATCTCATTGCTGTCTACAACTTCCTCATGAGGGGGAGCAGAGAGGGAGGTGTTGATCTCTTCAGTGTCAGGTGAGGGAATGGCTTAAAACTGCGTCAGCGGAAATTCAGATTGCATATTAGGAAAAAGTTCTTCACTGAGAGGGTGGTCAAGCACTGGAACAAGCGCTCAAGGGAAGTGGTCATAGCCCCAAGCCTGTTGGTGTTCAAGAAGTGTTTGAACAATGCTCAATTTCATGGTTTAACTTTTTTTTTATATGGTTTAACTTTTAGGTTGCCCCATGTGGAGGTAGGAGTTGGACTCAATGATCCTCATGGGTCCCTTCCAACTCAGGATACTCTGAATCTGAGGTTCTAAGTACCAGGACTCTCAGGCACTAAGTTGTCATTCCTTGCATCTTTAGTTTCTAGATACTCCTGAAAAATAGAGCTCCAAACTCTTCCCACTCTCAATTGGGAAGCTTGGGAATTTGGGAAAACATAAGAATCAAGATGCTAAAACTCCTAAGTGCTATGGGGACCTAAAAACTTTTTAAAAATTAAAATTCCATTTTTTAAGGACGTTGGCTTCAGTTCTGCAAATATTCGTATAAAAGCTTTTTAACCTAAAGTCTTTAAAAGGAAATGTACCATGGCTGGACAAGATACCATGTCCCTTTGACCTAATAGAGAATATCAGTTCCTTCACATAATTTTATCTATTTAAAAGCCCCTGTCCTTTCATTGAATTCATCTCCTATTTAACTCCCCTTCCCCTGAAGGAAAACAAGGCATACTCTCTACTATCTGCCAGCTTACTGTAAATGCTTTTTATAGAGTATGGTACCTTTTTTATTTACACACAGGAAAACACAATCAAAGTAGATGCAGCTTAATTACCAGGTGACAGAGGAAAGAGTACACCATGCCAGGCAGTGGTAGTGGACAGCTGTAGCCTCTGTAACAACCACCACTCCCCATGAACCCACCCCTGTCTCCTGAAACAGGAGAGGCAACCTCTGTTTAGAAAGTCCAGAGGACATACACAAAGAGAGTAGATAATGTAGAGCTTCTCCATTACAAAGACATTTCAGTAAAGCCTTGCTTCCACACCTTACCCTTTGAACTGCTGATAATAATAATAATGACAACAATAATGAAACCTATTTGCTAATCTTCACATGTATTATGAGACTTCTTTTCTCAAAAGTTTTCTCTAGAGTTATCCTGCACAACTTTCTGAACATCTTTTAAGTACCTGTGGTGTTCATGGTTTTATTTTAAGAGCTTACTATAGGCTAGGATTTTCAGAAATCTGTAGTAAATAAGAAGTACTTAATGCTTAGCAGCCGCAGTAAGCTAAAATAGCATACACTCTCCTTATTTACATATTTTTATATTTTACACTGTATTTAACATTATATCATTGTTATGTAGTCACATTTTCTACACATTTATTTTACCAGGAGATATGTTTTGGAAATATATGTGGTTCTTTCTGGAATGGGGCAGTAGTTAGAAGTTAAAAGACACAGCAATATCTGGTCCTCGGTCTCTGTGCAAAACTCACATCTGTGTTAATGGGAATTTTGTGATGAAGTGAGAACTACAGCTCGTTATATAATAAAATGCAGATATTGAAAGATGTATTAACAACAGAACACTAATATGATAGCGTGTGTGCATGTGCATGTGCATATGCCAGAGCCAAAATTTGTTTGTCAGGATTTGAACAATTAATAGATGAGATTACTAGAACTAAGTGACTGCTTTTGTTTTGCCTGATAACCCTTATAAGAGAATACAAGATAATTTTTTTCAGCTACTGAGTCCCTGTCATTTAAAGTAACCTACCAATTCGGTGAACTGCTTGAGCTATATAGAGGCTCACATGCTATGACCTATGCTGTAATTTGAAGTGGGTCACATTCATTCCTGCAAATACACACATATTCAGAGCTTTAGGATACACACTCAGGAGCGACCTTACTGTGACAGCTGGCCTGTTCCAAAGGTGTAGACTCCACATGGACAAAGACCTCAGAGCAAGAGAGCTTCATCGGAACAAAAGGAGCTTCTGCAAGCAGACAGGGTGCCTTTGGAAAAGGCTACTTTCAGCCAGTACAGGAGGGACAATGAGCTCTGTTTAGGCCTATGCCTGTAGTAAATTTTCCAGAACTCTTGGAAGAAAGCAGAGAAAGTTTGAGAAGATTGGCAATAGGTCCCTAAAATTTAAAATAAGCAACTTAAAGTGTATCAAATGGACTAGATGTATAATATATTGGATACAGGTTGATTTTTCTCCCTTGCAGGTATATTTATGAAAACACATGCACCACAAACACATGCACCCACAAATTTGTTCCCTGAGGATGAAATAATAGCAGCCGATAAGTCTTTCAGAAAGAACTGGCTTTGCACCACATTGAAACTCAGTGGTCACCTTCTAGCATTGAAGCAAGAAAGAATTTTCTATTTCAAGGTGGGCTATGTGTGATGAAGAAGCACCGAATCCCAAAATTACCTCCTAAGCTTCACCTTCTGTTTACTGTGATCAGAAGAAGGATGAATAGAGTGTCAAAGCCTTTCAGCACCTCATAAGTCCAAACTGACACCTGCAGAATCCTGACAACATGGAAATGATTGGCGGTTTTTTGGCTTTTTGCCCTAGGGATGCCATGAGTGCTTTCCTGGCCAGATGCTTGCTGCATGCTATGTTGTGGCTTCTTCAGATACCCTTCAGATTCTCCTTTCTGTCTTTAGTTTGGAGATCCCTCCTGGAACACGTTTGAAGTATGGGGTCAGCTTCAATATATGGTCCTCCTTGTGCTGCAATTAACAACTTACGAGAATCAGAAAAAAGGTACTTTTCCTTTGAATTTCCTGGATGAGGATATGCTTCTGGTTCTTCAATGGTAGGACTTATTGCTTGAATAATTGCATCATGTGCCAGATTTCCAAAACTGCCTACCCAATGACCATAATTGCCAAATATATGCAGAAACTGCAGGAACAAAGAAGTGGGTAGGTAATCTGCCTGTGTGTGCAACTACAGTAGCAGTTGTTCATACAGGTTGCATGAATGTAGTTTTATGTATGCAATTATGGAAATCAAAGCTTAAGCTTGTACTGAGAAACATAGATACCTCCCTAACTGAAAGTGATGCCAGCTCTACTCTCTACTTCCAACTGACTGAAGAGCTTTTAAACCTCTTTTACTACATTGATTCTTCTAGCTGTCCATGCACACTGTGTCTTATAATATTATTCAATTGATCTACAGTTGCAAGGGCCAAAGTGGATCTCCAGAGAGAGGGAGAATAATTGCCCAAATTTATCAGTCATGTCAGATAAATGTCTACAACTCAGAGCGAACTCTTGTGAGTGGAGTTGGAGAAAGGAGTAATCTGGAACTCTTTTGAGTGTCTCATTGATGTGAGAATAGACGGAAGAAGCCCTTGTTTGGTGGTCCAATTGTTCAGTGAACACACACTGTCGAAGTTACTGAAGCATATCCATTAATCTGTGTGCTACATGCTGAATAAAGGGATGAAAAATGCTTGATTCAAACCACAAAATGATTTATTTGAGTTACAGCTGGTTTTTTTTTGAATCAGCAGTGGTTTGCTAGAACGTATTTTGTGTCCAGAAATTCTCAATCAACACTTTTGTGGAATTCTTTCTTTTGTGTGCATTTAGACTGCAATCTGAAAGTGAATTTCAAGTCTGAATAATGTAGCTACTAGTTCTGCTCTGAGTCTGTCAAGTAAGGCAAGCTATACCGTAACCTTCACTTTGCCTATGGACTTACAACCAAGTTTGACCATGGAAAAATATGGTTTGCTTGTGCCAGACATAAAGTCGAAATACCTTTGACTTAAAGAAGCTAATTGTGCCACTCATATTTGTGAACTCATTTCAAAAAGAATGGAAAGCATTAACTCATGTCTTGAGGAAACAAGGAGGGATATCGACTCCTATACAGATGTTTAATTACGCTGTTTGCTTGGCATGGGAGAAGGCAAAAAAGCCCTACAGGGGCTTTAGTTTAATCTTTCCCAGTTTCTTTAAGAAACTTCTATTTGAGATAGATAAGTGTCCTGGTTTCAGCTGGCATAGGGTTAAATTTCTTCCTAGTGCTGTGGTTTGGATTTAGTATGAGAAGAATGTTGATAATATACTGATGCTTTCAGTTGTTGCTAAGTACCCTCCTAGTCTGAGGACAGCTCCCATGCCTGCTGACTGAGCTAGGTACACAAGATGGGAGGGAACATAATCAGGACAGCCAGCCCAGCTCGCTAATGGGTTTTTCCATACCATGTGACGTCATGCTCAGTATATGAATGGTAGGTGTGATCCAGGAAATAGCGATTGCTACTTGGTTATCGGTCAGCGCGGGTGGTGAGCAATTGCATTGTGCATCACTCATTTTGTATGTTCTATCATTATTTATTATTATTTTCCCTTTTCTGTTCTATTAAACTGTATTTATCTCAACCCATGAGTTTTTCTCACTCTTACCTTTCCGATTCTCTCCCCGTCCCACTGGTGGGGACGCGGCTGCGTGGTATTTGGCTGCCTGCCAGATTAAACCATGACAATAAGCAACAGTGGAAGTTACACTT
>VZTQ01014987.1:0-22512 GCA_013400755.1 Pelecanoides urinatrix | reverse complement strand
CCCCCCCCCCCCCCCCCCCCCCCCCCCCCCCCCCCCCCCCCCCCGCCCGGGTTTTCCTGTTCGGAAATTAGCAAGTGAAAATTAGTCACCACCACCACACGGGCGCCCGCACGCACAACCCGTGACCCCACGAAGAAATAGGAGATAACAGCGAGGCGGCAGGCGCGGGGGCGGCGGGATGGGCCGGGGCTGGGGCCGGGCAGGGCCGGGCCGGGGGAGGCCGGGGAAGAGGGCAGTGGTAGACGGGGCAAGGCTCCACGGATCGGCGGAGGTTTATTTTTATTTTTTCATTTTAAGGCACAAGCAGGAAACCTGGGGAGAAGGGGACCCTGGCTCCTTTCGAGCTGCAGCACCTTTCTTGAGACATCAAAGAGCCAATTAACTCCGTCGCAAATTGGGTGGCGGTGCTTACACCGGGAGGCTGTTGAGGGCAGCAAAGACTCGCTGTGCAGCCGCAGCTGCCAGCAGCGCCGTGTGCGTGTGCGTGTGCCTCTGCGTGTGCGTGTGCGTGTGTGTGAATGTGTGTGTGTGTGCGTGCGCGACGCCTTTTTCTTCTCCCTCTCTCCTTCTCTTTCTCTCCCTTCTTGAACTGCAGCTCTTCAATGTGTGCCATTCTTTAGACTTTCAGTCTGTTAAAGGATTTTAATTAGGCCTTGACTCCACATCACCGTGGGTGCCTTTGTGGACTGGTGAATGGTACAAGAGTAGTGTGAATCCAGCCCCCTATCCAGCACTAGGCAGCAGTGTAAGAAATACTCTTTCAGCCTCAGACGTGCCACTTCACTACAGCCTGTCTTTTCACTCCCCTTCCTTCGGCTTTTGTGCCTTTTGAAATTATTAAAATGTTAACATGACTGCAGAGCCTTTGATATTTAAGACAAAAGAGGAGGAATTGCAGGCAAACCAGGCATTCAACAAACTGCAAATGGGGAGGAGGGGGGCGGGAGGGGGCTAGCAAAGCCTTTCTTCCCTTCTTCTGCCAGCTTTTCCACTTCGAGGAATTAGTCCTCAGATCCTCACCTCTCTCTGTAGGTACATGTATATGGAATGTATATAAAATAAAACGCAAGCAGATCTATAGGTGAATTTCTAAAGAGGGGGACTTTAAAGACAATAGAGTGTTTGCACTTCAGGTTTCAAAGGCGCCTGTTTAATTACTGACAAATGCAGGTATCAGAATGTCTAAGAAGAACAAAGAGCTCGATATTTGCATTTGAATTATTATTTTTCCCAAGCAATTGATTCCCGCGGTTGTTACCCAGATGCTATCTTGGGGAAGGGAAAGGCGGCTCTCTCCTAAAGCCGCGTGTGTTGTGGCAAGCCCTTGTGTGCCAGTGCCTGCGACTAGTTCCCCCCCTCGCCTGTTGTTTTTCCCCTCCCGGAGACAGGATTCCCCCCAAGTGCTGGAGATCAGTAACTTGTATGTTTAATTCATTTCAGAAACACAGGAAAGCAATTTGCCAACGCGAAGCCTCGGGAAGCCCCGACGATGNCGCGGCGCCCCGGGCCGGGCTGGGCCGCTCGGGGTGCGCCGCGCCGCTCGGAATTAAACCCGTCCTGAGCCGCTTCTCCCTGCGCTCCGAGCATGCCGCGCACACGTGGGAGCTGGCAACACAGAATCAGCCCCTCTTTCCCCCCAAGTCCAGGTTTATTCAGAATTTAAAGTTGCCCCCCCTTCTTTTTTTTTTTTCCTCCGTCCCCTCTCGCAAGCGGTAAATAAAACTCATCTGCATGTCTTTGCAGAAAGTTGCTGCCGTACTAGAATAGAAACCGGGCTTACCTAGTTTGGCAGGGTATGCAAAGTAGGATTGGCTGGATCAATTAGAGAATTATCTATTTATGAAATGTCTAGCTGCAATGAAAAGAGCTGGTACAATTATGAACTGTTGTCTTGACAACTGGAAAGGACTGATTGGATCATTTTATCAGTAGGGTTGCTGATTTCAAAAGCAAGCTGCCGAAAATAGTAAGGGACTTGGGTTTCAGAAAAGGGATTTTTCTCTTCTTCGTCTTAGCTAGTAGGGAAAAATGTAAAGGGGGTGGGGAGAAGGAAAAGGGTTTTGCCGGGAAAGGTCCGTGATGCAGATTTACTGGCAAAAAGCCAGAGTTGCTATTGTAAATTTCTTTGCCGGTTTCAATGTCAACCCGAGCTCGTATGTGAACCCGGAATCAGGGCAAAAGCATTATCACTCTGTCACTTTGTTGCCAGAAGTGGAATTTTTTTTTGTTGTTGTTAATATTTTACTGTTACATCTGACAGGATTTCACATTTTCTGTAGCCCGCCTTTAGTACGTTGAACTGCCAGACAGAGAAATTAATACCCTGAGTGACTGTATTTTAATTAAGCAATTTCATGCAAATTACAAATTTTAGACTGCCAAATAATATATTGCACAAAAATTGTAGGCTGGCTGATCTGATATGCATGGAGTATTACTCTTCCAGGCGCTGTGCATACATGGGAAAATGAACAAAAATGCTAATTTNCGCCCCGCCGCCCCCTGCCCGGCGGCTGGCGGGCACGGCGCCTCTGCGGACGGCCCGGCCCGGCCCGGCGGCCGAGCGGCCATGCCGCACACCCCTCCTGCACACAGCTTCCCCCGGCAAACGCTGGGGAAGTCCCGCCAGCCCGAAGTTTGCGGAGCGGGATGCGGGCGTGTGCGTGCGGGGGGACGCCGGGGCTCTGCTCGCAAAGCCTCTCTGCGGAAGGGGCGNCCTCCGTCCCCTCTCGCAAGCGGTAAATAAAACTCATCTGCATGTCTTTGCAGAAAGTTGCTGCCGTACTAGAATAGAAACCGGGCTTACCTAGTTTGGCAGGGTATGCAAAGTAGGATTGGCTGGATCAATTAGAGAATTATCTATTTATGAAATGTCTAGCTGCAATGAAAAGAGCTGGTACAATTATGAACTGTTGTCTTGACAACTGGAAAGGACTGATTGGATCATTTTATCAGTAGGGTTGCTGATTTCAAAAGCAAGCTGCCGAAAATAGTAAGGGACTTGGGTTTCAGAAAAGGGATTTTTCTCTTCTTCGTCTTAGCTAGTAGGGAAAAATGTAAAGGGGGTGGGGAGAAGGAAAAGGGTTTTGCCGGGAAAGGTCCGTGATGCAGATTTACTGGCAAAAAGCCAGAGTTGCTATTGTAAATTTCTTTGCCGGTTTCAATGTCAACCCGAGCTCGTATGTGAACCCGGAATCAGGGCAAAAGCATTATCACTCTGTCACTTTGTTGCCAGAAGTGGAATTTTTTTTTGTTGTTGTTAATATTTTACTGTTACATCTGACAGGATTTCACATTTTCTGTAGCCCGCCTTTAGTACGTTGAACTGCCAGACAGAGAAATTAATACCCTGAGTGACTGTATTTTAATTAAGCAATTTCATGCAAATTACAAATTTTAGACTGCCAAATAATATATTGCACAAAAATTGTAGGCTGGCTGATCTGATATGCATGGAGTATTACTCTTCCAGGCGCTGTGCATACATGGGAAAATGAACAAAAATGCTAATTTCCAATCTACTATGCAAACGGTAAAAGATGCCTATTTAGATACATATGCTTTCCTTAGGAAGGGTAAACAGTTCTTTAATTTAATATAGCTGACACTTGGAGACGTGTTTTTCTCTTCTACAAAGATAATTTTTGCAGTGAGCAAGTAAATGAGAATTCAAGTAGAAAACATCTTGTTAATGGCGACTAATAAAAACTAATATTGCATGCAATATAATGATATTAAACCTTGTAACTGGTACATAAAGCAAGATCATTCCTATTGTTGCTCTGTCAATGAACATCAAATACGCTCGCATATTAAATATACACTGTCCGACCGAGGAAACTGTTAACCCTCTCCGCGGCCGGCTGAACGATTACCAAGTACCTGGAAGGGCCGGGAGCGGGAGGCACGACCGCGACAGGCTTTACGCGGCCCGAACGGGCGCACGCCCCTCCCGGCCCTGGCAAACGAAGGCGAGAAGCGGAGGACGTCCCCGCCGGCCAGCAGCCTGGGGCGCCCGCGGAGGCGGCGGCTGCCGNGAGCAGCACTGAGGTACCCACCCGCGGGAGAGCTCCTCTCTGGGTTTTGTCGCTCCCTTAGAGGGCGATCTGAGGAATAAGCAGCTACGGTTCCACAAAGCCGCTTCAGACAAAACTTTGTACCAGCCCTGGCGTCCTCTCCTGAGCCTTTTATCACCGGGGCCACGCACTTGGGTAAAACCATCAGGGTTCGCCCCTGATTTTTCTTTCCATTTTAACGACTTGATTTCCCAGCACCATGAACAAACATCAGTGTCTCTGTAGGAATCAGCTGAGGCTTCCCAGATGCTGTGCACAATTAACCTGGTTGCAAATTTAGCAGTCCTAAGTACAGTACTTACAATTGTATCTGGAAGTGAGTGGGTATACTGGGAAGTCCTGAGCATCTTAGCCACGTTCAGTGGCTAGGTAGGCTGAACACAACAGGACTAAAGCGTAAAGCTGACCTGAATTTTAACCACACTGTAATTAATATTTTTCCCTCTTTATACTTTTTTTTGGGTTAATTTTAAAAACCCCAGCATTTCAAAGTATAGATAGTTTATTCCTGGATCTAGTATATACCAAATGCCTTCTTTTTTTTCCCCTCAGGACGTAAGCAGTGTGTTCAGGCTTTGTATAAGAGTCCAGTTGCTGATTTCACTGGAAACACAGGACTGGTTGTTGGGGTAATGCGTTATTCACTGTTGGCTGGGTATGTTTTACTTTACAAGACTTCTGCTGCTGTTGTTGCTAAGTTCTTCCAAATTTCAGTCAGATTTGGATTTAGGTTCTCTGAGATAATTATTCATGTCCCATGATAAGAAAAGAATTATTTATTGTCATGTTCATTCTCTGGAAGTCATGGAAACAATGAAGACATCTGTGGTTTTTTGTGCATAATTTAATACAGAATTTGAGCACAATTTTTACATGAGATTTCAGTGGAAGTGTCAGTGTGTCTTTAGTCATTTACGGCAAAGACGTAGTTCAGATTGTTGGAAGTAGGCAAAGTCCAGAGGCCCCAATATCAGAAAAGCATTTTTCCACCTTACAGAACATGGGGTTAGGATGTATGCAGATCACTGGTAAACAGTTGCAGCAAAGCCATGTTGTACTTTCAGTTACACTAACAGTGTTTGCCCATATAGGCCGATGTTCCTGAAAGCAGCATTTGTTCCTGAATCGTTACAACCTCATGCAGAGTTTTTGGTCTTTATTGTCCAAATGCAGTTTCAGTACTGTGATTCATATACTGTCTTTACATGTAAATCAGTAAAAATTAACCAGAGCTTTCTAAGCAGAATTTTCCACTGACATCACTGGAGAACCTGCTTAGAAACCGATGGTATCATATGGCCAATGGAAAGTGGGCTATGCATGAAGAGAAATATCTGGATAAACTATAGCATCTTCTTTAAAAAAAAAAAGAACAACCAACAAACAGCTTTGCTCTAATTAAGTGCTAGTCAAACAGTTCCTTGCAAATAACATAAACAAAATATTTTGGCAATTTTCTTAAGAAATTAGTCAATATTAAGTTTTTCTGTTTGGTTTTTAATAAATTAAACAATGTCATTTTTGGTCAAATAATATTCTGGGAATTTCTCCACCAGCTGTCAAGCAGTTTGCTGGAATGATTTCTGTTTCATTATTCAACCAGCTTGAGGGTTTTCACTCTTGTGGTATTTGGCAGGGCAAATATTTTCAATACCTGCAACTGACCATCTTATTAACTGTGAAAAATTTCACTTGAACAATAAACAGTGTTCTGCCAAAGAATCACAGCAACTTATTCCAAAGTACATTACTCAATCAAAAATCTTGGGTAACATTCGTATGACCTTTGCCTGCTTTCAAAATGCAACATTAATGCATTTTTTTTCTCCAGAATTCTCCATTGAGTAATATGGGTTGGTTTTTAAAAGATAACCCAAGAGTTTCAGCAGAACCGTTATTATACTTGGAATAATGATATTCAAAGGGACTCACCTTGCAACCTTTACACACACGAGTGGTTAACTCTTACGTATATAGGGACAACAAGGACTACTTATATGTATAAGGGTTGGAGGGTCAGACTCAAAGGCCTGTAATACGACAAAGCATTTAAGAGTAGGAATTACTTTGGTCTTTTGCTGTTTAGAGGTGGAATGCTGAGCTCGGGCCATAACTGATGTGGTGGCTGATGTTCCTGGAGTTAAAGGGTTTTGTAGGAGTCCTACTTTATGTTTTCAATACAAAATCAGGAAAGTATTTGGAAAAAGGGGGATATGTGAGAAACAAGGAGGTAGATATGTATTAAAATGTGAATACAGCATAGCAATAAGGACATTACTTCCAGATCTTTCAGGCAGACTTCTCCAGGATCAAGGAAAGCTAACGAAGAGGCTAAGCTGCTTGTACAGCTCATATATACTGGGGTTTCTTACAATGAATTTTTTTCCATTGACACCAAAGTTTTTCACAGAAATTAATTTGTTTATCAAAACTTTCTCTAGGAAAGTATCTTATCTACAGGGTGGGATTTCTGAACTGAAACAGAAAGAGCTTTTCATGATAACACCCTGCTATAGGCAGACCAAGGCACCGTCTGTTCCACAGGTGGAAGCTGAACTTTGATCTATCACGTTTGAGATAGGTGCCCTAATCACCATTGATAAGCCTGTGCCGCACTCTCTTTTTTTAATGGGAAACAACTTAATCTTATTTTTACAGAGAGTGAAAAAAAGTTTCAAAAAAATTTAAATGTTTCATGCAGAGGAATTCTTACTTTCCTGCCAGCTCTTCCTATAGGACTTAGAAATCTGAAGGAATGCCATGCTTACACAAAAGATTCTCAAAAGAGCAAGATTTGGCCCCTGTGAAACTGGCAAAATATTTTGTGAATGCTTTCCATTTGAATGATTGAGCTGCTCAAAGTTTAATAAATTGGGATATAGCTTTTACCAAATAAAAAAGTCAATATTAAAAGACAGGAGCATTAATTTGTCCTATATTACAGGAACACAGTTTGCACCATTAGGTCAGTATTTCCATTCCAAATCTGCTATCCAGGGATGTATAACTTAGCCATAAACGTTCACTGAGAACTGCAATGAGGCATAGGAATGTATCAAACTTGAACATAGCTTTGGATAATTTTTAAGTGACAGAAAGGCTAGCAAAAGAGGCAATTCATTTTTGCACTCTTTCAATTCAAAAAGTAACTCCCGCTGTTTAGGCAGATAGCCTACCTTGTGGAAGAGCACACTTGTGACACCTAAGTAGAAAAGAAACATGAAATAACTTTTTCATCTCCTGCATAGACTCAGACTGACGTATATTTACTGTTTTAAAAAAGCAAATATTTATACAGTCATTTTTAGCATAGATTTGGGATAAAATTCAGTTGTGGTGAAAGTTA
Organism: Pelecanoides urinatrix; assembly: GCA_013400755.1. NCBI lineage: Eukaryota > Metazoa > Chordata > Aves > Procellariiformes > Procellariidae > Pelecanoides > Pelecanoides urinatrix. The sequence continues at coordinate 15,090 of VZTQ01014987.1, read as the reverse complement.
TTGCATCCCCTGATGACGTCAATAGAGAAATGATTCTGCTCACCGTGCCTTTTATATCTGTGTTTAGGAGCTAGATAAACACAAAGTAGTAGTGTTAAGGACATTATTATAAACATCTAGGGGATAAGAAACTCTCAGGAGCTGAAATTATTTTGCTATTGCTGGATGGTGTGTGCCCTGCTTGCTCAAAGCATGTCTTTAATCATGCATCGGAACACGGAAAGAAACTTCTTCCTGGAACACTTATCTGGAAACATGGTAAGTGGCACCGGCTAATGCGATTGTTTCCAAAATACAGGACAGCGAGTGGGAGAGTGGCTCAGCCTTAGGAAGCCCAGTAGTATCCTCTTGGCGTTACAAGTTCTCCCTTATTACATTAAGGGCAGAGTTTCTGAGACTGGAGAGCTGCCCAGCATGGTTCCTGCTGGGCATCCCTCCACTCTGGGGAAGGCGAAACGCGATCCCCAAGGATGACAGCATTCCTCCAAGTGGATTACAAAAGCTGCCCTGCCTGCTTAGACCATGAAATGGCTGCAAGCCTTGGAAGGGATGCAAACTAGGGAGTAATAAAAGTCTGGCTAAGCTTCACATCTAGGCTGTTAGGTAGGGGGCGACCCTCTGGCACTCACGCTCAGAAGAAGGAAGACACCAGGGACGACTGGTGCAATGGTTCCTCTCTTTGGTGCAATGACCATTGTTACCATTAGGTGTTACCTTTCTTGAATGCAATAGAGTTGCAGCCATCTGGATGAAATACTGTAGGATTTGGGTTTTTTTTCACATTTACTGGCTCCTAGTTGTTCTGAAGCATCAACACCATTTCCTTCTGTTCAGCTATTTATTTTTGCCAAGCTTGGCCAATGCTGGGTATCATGTTCATACAGATTTTCCTTCTTCTCTGATACCACCATTGAAAGTTCCACTCTGATGAAATGCTAATAACTGTACAAGCCTTCCACCAAAGACATGCATTCATATGCATTCTGAGACATAATTCATGGCACTGTAGGACATTATCCTTACCACAAAGATGATTCACTGCTATGGGAAATAAATACCAGCGTTTAAAAAAATCGTTCCTGACCTGTTGAGAAGCAACTCCAGGCCCTGAAATTCCTTTGCATCATACTGCACAAAAGGAGTCATTATGTTAATGCTATGACTGTGGGTCCAGGTGAGAGGAGAAAAAAGAAAGACAGACTGTTGGAAAAAGGGTCTGTCTAACGTGTAACACCTGCACAGGCACAAGTCCCACACCTATTAGCACAGATGTAGGTGACTGGGAGAGGAGCATGTACTTTGGCAGTGCAGACAGAAGTTGGGGAAAAGTGATCTGTGTGCAGCAAGTCCCATGGCAAAGCCAGATACTGATATCGATATTATTACTGACTACTGCATTGTCAACTTCTCTGCAGATTCCTGTAATCTCAACAGCACCGTTGTAACGCCACGGATCCGAGAAGTTCACAGAAACAGTGGTGCAACAAGACCCACTGTTCTGAGACCGTCAAAAGTGCTTCTCTCAGATATTATTTATTTTGCTCTTTCAACCTTTTTTCTGCTTTTCCACTGTCAAAATGAAAAAAGAGAGAAAAAGGAGAAGGAAAGAACTGAAAAAGTGCAAAAATAAAGGAGGGAGGTAAGAAGGTAACCGCCTGCACTTTTTATTTTGTCATTGCCGTTGAAAACAACAGCATTTGGCACCACACAGAACCTTTCAGTCATCATGTTACTCACTGTACTTGAAGTCTGCTTCAGTAAAATGTTTTAGATTAAAATGTCAATGTTTATGCTCAACTGGCCTCAGATCTATGGGTTTAAAAGTATTTTTCCATGGGTTCCTGATCTCCACACATTCTTCATTCTGCATGGCTGCAAGCCATGCCTCGTAAAGGTGAGAATGTGGCATAACTGTGCAGACTTAAAACCACGGTTCTTTGTGGTATGTTTTTCAGCTTTGTGTAAGGCCAAACATATGGCCAAATTCTAGTTACTTTAGTCATTTCCATGGTTTGGCACAACCCAAGTAAGGGAAATCCACAGAATTTGGACTTCAAATTAAAATATACATGTTTTCAAGCACAGTTTATGTTCACGAAAGCTGTAATAATATGTTTCACCCATTCAGGTGACTTCAGCAGAAACTTTACATTAAAAAAAAAGAGTTTCAAGCTAGTTCAAAGTCCAATCAGAGAATAACGTGTTATGATGGGTAGCACTGTTGGTAGTGATTTCTGTATTTTAACATCTCATGTAATCCTATAGTATTTGATGAAGTAAACTACTGCTCCTTGTACTGCAGGGTGCCATTGCAGCTAATGTTGCAAACAAAGTGAGATGTTATCAGAGCTACAGGCTAAAAGCTTGAGTTACTCTTCCGTATTTCCGTTGATATACAAACAGCAGCCATTTCTGTGAAAAGAAACAAAAGAAAAAGAAGAAAAAGTATTTTTTAAGTGTACTCAATGACTTTTTAAAACTTAGTAATCTGTTACAATTTGGCAATGCTACATTATTTTATAGCCTTTTAAAATGCTCATTTTATTAGCAACACCTTAAACTCCATCCTTTGTGAATGAATGGAATCAGTATCAGACAAAATGAGATTTCATATGGCACTTTAGTTTCTCTTTTTATGTTTGAGTCTTCATTGCTTTTTACTTTTCTTTTCTAGATTCTAATCAATTTCCCCAAAACTTTCCTCATTTTGGGGAATGTAACATTAAAATAATTTCATATTTAATTAAATTATAAAGCCCTAGTTAGAACTCAACACTCAGTATTATTGCAATTATTGCTCAGAGGTAATTTTTATGTATTTCTTCTGAAATACATGCTGGCATATTTATTCTGGCTTTCAGTGTGAATCCTCTGCACAATCACAAAACAAAATAATTTCTCTTTAAGATTAATTTGTGCTATGAATTGTTAAATTGTTGTTTTGTTTTGGTTTTAATTTGTACCCTTTTGAACACCTTTACTGCTACTAGTTGCCACTGATGTTTGTCCCAGTGAAAGTATCAAAGGACTGGTAAGTGCAAAACAGATGAGGAAGTTTGCTATTATACCTTCTCCTCACCTACATACTGGTCAAGTGTACTTTCCTAATTAAACTCAATCCTGTATCCTCTCTGTGAGAATTCTCCATTCACGCTGAACCCATCTTCACTACACACACCAACAGCCCTTGGCTCAGTTCCCTTCACTGCCCACTGTGCTACCTGAAAAAGAGTGCTGTTCTTCTTTTCCATTGCCTCCCATGCCACATACGTTACTTCATAAACCCCACCGATCTTCCTTTATGGTTCTTTTGTCAAGGCGCAGATTTTCCCACCTTTCTTTCACAGTTCACAGGATCTTGAGCTTCTCCTTCATCAAAATCACTTCTCTGAAATACCCTGTCACAAACAGAGGATGACCTGTCACTCTGCCTCCAGCCCCTCCTTATCCCCTTCAACTGTGGTCCCCGAAGCGATGTCTGAGCTGGATGTGGAGATTTACATGGAGGATGAGCATTTGCTCCCATTCTTTACTAAAAATTGCTTTTAGCCCAGTGGAGAGGCATCTCAGGACCCTTCTTTCACACCAGCTCCCATGAATCCCAGACCTTTTGTGGGGGTAGGATCTCACTTTGAGACTACAATGAACCTGCCTTTTCCTCTGAGAAGTGAAAGAACCTGATTACCTTTACCTTCATTCTGTTCAGCTTTCATACTGCTCACTTCATAACGCTGCTGAAGAAAAGAGAGAGGAAGGAACCTGCCAGGAGAAGCTTCTCCATGTTTATCTTCTCTCCATTTGTAGCTAGCCTTGAATGATAAGAGGTGAATACCATCTCCTGGCTCAAAGTGGTCACTGCAGAACATCATGGATGCTCTCCATTGGGAAAAAGGGAGGTGATTTCCTCTAATGCTGCCTATGTTAAGTCTATTCTGTAAAAAAAGAGGGCTTTGCTGTGTGATACTGCGTAACAGCCCCTTCAATAAAATATAAAAATCTGCAAACTTCCTAATCCTTGCACAGGCATTTAGCCATGAGACTTTTACTGCTACTAATAGGAGTCCTTCAGCTAAATCTCTACACCTTTCTGTAATAATCTACACAAGAAGTAATGTTCTGTAATACCATTCAATCTCTATTTTTATGTCATGCCACAGTCTAATATTCCTCAGTCCATGGCAAATACGCCTTCAGAAAATAGCCTGAGATGGGACAGAATAAGATCCATGATCAAATGAGAATCACTCACTGAAACAGAATTCTTTCTAGTGAGTTGATAAGCCAGACCATACGGATATAAAAAGTGCAGGGATGGTTTGTGCCAGATACAGTCTCTAGTTGGAAGATTTGGCTCTAAAAACCCACGAAGAAAAGAACTCATTCTATCCACTGAGTGGAAAAGCCAAGATATTTGAAAGAAAATGGAAGCTACTTGAACTATACCCTTCATTATTTGCGATCAAGACCACCATTGGATGGCTATAGAGCAAGCCCAAAAATGCACAGGAAGGTGAAATGTTCAGCCAAAATCAGAGGAGGAGAAATTTATAGGAAAGAAAAGGCACTGATCTGCAATCTTCCTTCAGTCTTGCAGAAGCCATCTACATGGTGGGGGACATTAAGGTGAGCTTAAACACCAGCCTAGAGTACAGGTTTTTTAGTACCAGGGTCTCCACAACTTTCCCTGTTTCATCTGGGATACAAGAAGCAAGATGACATATGTTGTGAGTAATTGACTGAGGATTTCACAGGAGGTCTTTTGCAATTGAACTTCTGAGAGGAAAATAGAGAGATTCAGTGTAATGCTGCTGACCAACATAGAGAATGGCAAAGGCTGTCATAGGGAGATACACAGGTTTAGTACACATTCTGCAGAGGTGAGATACAACAGCAGTCATCAATAGGCCTACTTAGGAGGAGTTCAGCATCCCATTAGCACGGGTAGGTGTGGAGTGACTGCCTGTATCACATGCCATTGCTGAAGCCACAGACCTGAGAAGCCCTTTCTACCCATTGTCCACTTACACTGGGGCTGCTTATAACTGGGTAAAACACAGGTAAAAAAAATCAATAGATTACAAGAAACTTGTAAATCAGACAACAGTTTTTTGCTGTACATTGAATGACTATAAGAGGCAACCCATTCTCAGGAGGTAGAGGAAGAGTCTCCACTCTGTACCAATTCATGGAACAACAGACATGGAATTAGTGCAGTAAAATTAAAAAGTTTTAAACTACAGTAAATGCTAATCAACAAACATTTGTGGAAAATGGATCTTGGCAAACTGATCTGATGTACTTGTAAGTTTGGTTGAGAACACTAATAATTTTAATAGATGCAAGCTCGAATAGGATGTTTGACTTTTCTCCACAGCGTCCTGAGACTTTCTAAAGTTACAAGCAAAGGCCTACATGTCAAAAAATAATGATACTAAACCCTAACAAACAGTAAACATTGCATAGAGTAGGTCACTGGTACAAAATAGCAAACTGCATTGCTTAATTGTTCAGATAAATAAAAAATATGTTTGGAAATGGCTAAATATGAAGTCATACACATGAGAAAAATGCAGATCATACTTAGAGAATGAGCAACCTCTCCAAGAGAAAAAATTACTATGAAGATTGGCCTCGTATTGGATCTGCATCCTGGAGCTCTCAGGCTGCTATATTTTCTTTTACAAGGTTAATAAAATCCTTGTTTACATATGTTATAACTTAAGAAGCAGAAGAAAAGAAGTTGTTTTTTTTTAACATATCATATCTATTTAAATATTTGTCCAGTTCAGCTTTCTAAAATTAAGGAAATCCATTGAAAATTTATAGAGGTTTTAGGGAAAAGCCTGGAAAACGAGACTGAAAAATGTATCTTCCAGTGCAAGATTCAAGAGACTTGGTCTACTTAATTTATCAAGAGATAACTTAATCACAGTCCTTAAATACCTACATGGGAAACAGAAATTTCATAATAAGATGGCTCTTCAAGTGAGCTAACAAAAGTGTAATGAGATCCAATAACTGGAAATTGAAGCTTGACAAAATTAGGCTAAAAATTAGGTGCATTTTTTGACAGTGAGGGTAATGAGCTACTAGAACAATGTACCAAAGACTTCTATGGATTCTTCGAGGAATTTTTCAATAATGTTGCTTTTTTTTAAGGATTTGCTGTATTTCAAACTGGGTTTTTTTTTCAGAAATGTCCATCAGCCTTTTTTAAACAGGAGGTCAGCTTGTGTGATCAAACCATTCCCCACTGTGTAGAACTCACGATAAAGCACTTAGTGCCCAAATGTTTGGACATTTTAAAAAATTTAGTCTTCCAGGACTGGCAATGATAGCTGTAGATTGTACATGAGCTTTCCAACTCAGATAAGTTTGAATGAAACAGTTCAATGGGCAGTTATGAAGTAGTTGCCCCAAATCACTTGATATACAACAGAATAGCAGAACAATGCAGGTTTTCATTATCTGAGTGCCATGAGTAGTGGATATACTGAAAGCAGACAAGCAGACCCAGTAAATGCTTCTTTATCAACAGGAAAATCTAGTGTGGAAGTTCAACTGATGAATATCTGTGTGATTTTGCTCTGGGCCTAGGGACTGCTATCAGATGTTTCTAACTAAAGGACTCTCCAAAATGATACAGGAGCCCAGGCTGTTAAAAAGAAGCACATTACGAAGCGTCAAGAGAATTATGTTATTTTGCCTAATGGTAAAACCTGGGTTTCTACTGATGAAGCCAGATGAGCTCCAAAATAGCACTTAGATGCTCAAAACCACAATTTGAGCAAATTCACGCAATTAAGAGAGTGACCTCCAAAACCTCTTCACCTAACTGGTGTCAGATCTGAGAGGCTGCAGATACCCGCACCTTTATTCAAGAAACAGTCATTAAGTATGAGAAGTTCTGCTAGGTTGAAAAGTACTAACCTCGGATGAGTATAGCAGCTAGGTAACTCTCCCTCCTTTAAGGCCATTTGGATTCAAGAATCTTCTCTGAAGTTTATACTATGGTTTGCAGGAGTTGTGGGTTTAGTTGCCGTGAAACAGAGAATACATCTCAGGTTACCCACCTCCTAGATGGCTGCTCTAACAACCAGGCTACTGTACAAAAGACTATTTATTTTTCCAAAGAATTGAAAGTGTCTGTCACTTACAACTGAAGGGCTGACCTGGTTACAAAATTAAAATATGCACATCTGGCATGTAAATCCCAGCCATACGGAAACTCCTTATTCTTGGACAAAGACACCATCTTGAGCACCCCCTTCTTTGATATTTCATATTAGGGAGCTAACTAACATTTCCTGTTCATTCCCCCATACCCACACCTCCTCTACCCTAACTGGATATGCAAAATATCATGCATCCCAGAATTAAGTACCAAACTCCTCATCTGACACAAGGAACCTCTGAATATCACATCCCCGATGCCAGTTGGGCTCTGGCACACAGTGACCATATGTGATGAGATGGGTCAGGGCGTATCAAGGCAAGCTAACCAGAAAGGACTGCCTTGAGAGAGTGGGGAAGGAAAGAGAAAACTCTTGTTGGAATGTATCACAAAAGTGATCTACATTAAAAAAAAAAACAAAACAACAAACAACAAAACCAAACCAAACAAAAAAAAAAACAAAGAAGAAAAAACCTCACAGACCTTTTTTCCTTTTTGCTAGGTTATTTTTATTCTGCGTCATCCGTTCCCCATCTAGTTCACTACATCAGGAGTGAGGGGGGGTGAAGGGCTGCCTAAACTGGCCTTCTAGCATGGTTACTGAAAGAGAAGCACACAAAACTATTCTGTAATTGGAAGATCAGATTATCAGCAGTCTTCCATACATTCCATTCTGGTTTAAAAAACTCCACCAGATCAAAAGAATAACAGGGAAGCAATTTTTCCTAATCGTGCCAAGTCAAGAACAAGATTCTAGCAATAACTACAGAAATCAGACTAATGTCATACTGACTAAAAAATGGAAAAGGCAGAGGAAATTAGGCAAAAAAAAGGATATGATTTCTATGGAATCATGGGAAATTCTGGACATTCTTGTAAATCTAACCTAAGACATAATAAAAGAAATAACCACAACTTTAAACTTCCCATGAAGACAGGAAAAATTCACAGCTGAGGGAAAAAGCAAGACTCAAGAACAAAGCAAGCCTTAAGTTAGCTTCACCTCCTACTTTGGCAGTTCCAATGAGGAACTGTAGTTCTAAATGAGGACTGAGAGGAAAATGGAAAAGGTAATAATTTAATCAATCTAGTAATCAGATTTTGTAAAAATTACACAGGAGGGGAGTCTACCATCTGGTCAGATCACTCACAGTGCAAGTGTACACTATGTGCTTGTTCTGATAAAGAAGCAGTGGAAACTTGTTGCTAGACCAAGATAAGAATTTTTTGATAGATTCTTTTTCCAAGGGAAAACTGCAAAGTTCTTATGTAGGAATTACTTCAAAGAAGCATACTGATGCTTCAACAATATGTACAATATATTTCAACTACGCACAACTGATTTCAAGGTTTTCTGAACAATTTTGACTTTTCTTCATGTCATAACTTCCTATTTCATTGTAACTACAAATACACAAAAGATCAACAGTGAACTAAAACTTTTTCATCTGAACCACACAGTTTTCAGCATTTTTATTTCCTAGAAAATTAAGTATTTTTGTTCATAACAGCCCTCTTCCTTGCTATACACTCTGTTCTAGAACAGAAAATTATTGAGGAGCTGTGGAATTTTTCATGAAACAGAAAGCTTGCATGCCAATCAAATGTAACAGTTACCAATTTGCCACATTCAGGGGATTTTGAGTGTGCCAGTTTACTAGGGATAAGTGATCCATTTGGGTTTTTGGTGTTCTAATTTGCTGACATAAAGCATGCATAAGATCTCTTTTTACCTTGAATGGATATGGTAAGAACAAGGGGGAAGTCACACCGAGGTAATTCCACTTACTGAACTGCTGTGGAGGCACCACTGGGTATGTTGGCATTGCACAAGGCAGTGGAACGGAGAGAAATCCAGCCTGGCTCTGAATGACCCGCTGCACACAAAGAGGGTCCTGGAGCCGTGTCAGTGCGGTGCTCCTTACGGGCTAATACAGGCATGTCTTGGCAGGGTTGATTAGCCCAGGCAGAACAAATTAACGTGGCCATGCTGTTTCTGGTGTTTGAACTAGCTCTGTGCACAGCCCCGTTGTGCCCAGTTCTCTTCAGATTTGTGTGAGCCGTCCAATAATGCCTAAAGCAGCATTGCTAAGAACTGTCATAAGAGGTTTCTTCTGCATTTTTAGGGATGTTGGAGAACTCATAGGGAGGCACATTTATGCTGTGTAGGTCTATTAGTGAAGGCTGAAAAACTGTGTCTTTCACCTAGACTGGAAGTATCTGAAATGGTCTTGATTAGAGCTAAAAAAATCATTCTACACCGAACAAAAAAGCCTTATTTTCATAACACAGCACTTAGTTCTACCTGGGGAGAGCAGTATTTGAAAGTGGTTGAGATCCTGAAATACAGACAATCCCTTTCAGGATCTACAGCCTTCAAATTAGGCCTGGCAGATAAGCGTGAAATCTTAACTTTATGCAATACTCAGTGGATAAACAGCATGGTAATCAGAGGACAAGGCTGCCACAGAAAGCATCCCGTTTTGATGAAAATGTCTATTGCTGTGCTCTGTACTAACTGTAATTTCCTAAAGACTGGGATTTTCATGCCAGATAGATCATGTTGTTATAGTCCAGTTGGAAGGCGATAAAGTCCCGAGTTGCCAAGGCCACGTCATCATCCAATTGCTTCGCCATCTGCTAATAGCTTGGTGTCGATGACAAACCCAGGTGCATTCCTAAATATAGTGGTGATCTAAGAACTTGTGGCCATGTCTCTTCAACCAGAAAAGACTGAACCAGAACATTTTGCTAAAGAACATCATAAGTAACAAAAATGATAGTGATAACAATAACTGTGTGGTCTTATCTCCTAAATAATCTGCATACAATTTAAGATGTTGAAAACTATATGCAAGAATTATTTTACTTGCTGCCCTGCGGTAGAACGTGGCATTTTTAATAGCGTGGAACAGTGATATTGCTGTCTTAAAAAGGGGAAATGTAGAATGGTATATACAGCTACTTGAAGGACTTGAACGTGCAGGAAGAAAATAACTATGACTCCTCTCACAAACCAAAGTAAGAGCAGAATCTGTCTCCTAAAGGTTGTGAAAAGTGCAACAGCCTCATTTAATTACTTAAAAATAGTCAAGTCTGGAGCTATAGGAATCAGCCTTCATTTGACACCACAATCAACAAATTGCCTTATAGCAATTGCTTCTGTTATGTTCAGACTCTTCCTCAGAATAGAGGGGATGGTCCCCGCATTCCCACCACTTGAGAATGGCTTCTTCAGCACACTCCAGACCCCCTGCCCTTGTGGACACATATAGAGGGGGTCACACATAGGAGAACTTCCCAAAGTGAAGGGATGCAACTCACTTTGGGAAGAAGGATGACGGCATAGAGCAGCAAGCCTGCCAGCTAAATAACCTCCCCTGTCATCAGTTTCATTAATTATTGTGGGCCCATCTGGAAGGCTGCTGAAGCCAATGGAAACCCTCTTCATGACATCACAGTGTTTTGGGCTTGTATTACTGAATCACTCTAATGTCCTAAGCTGTCCTTGGAAGAAGTTTGATGCTGTTTTATCAGCTTATCTGTTTCACTTTTTCTTGGAAAATATTAAATGTGCCCTTTACTCTGTTCCATAAGCTTCTTATATGAAATATAATTCAAAACATTTAATTCTTCAGCAAAGGAAATGTGATTATGAACAAACACAAAACAGCTTCTGAGTGGTTTTTTTAAGTATGATTTATAACATTTTTATATTTACTTCAAGTTTGCTTCCCAAAATTACACTTACTTTCCTCTTTGGCTATTCTTTTATTGCAAAATTATTCACTCAGTTTCTGGTTAGAAAAGCTTTGCTGGAATGAAATGATCTTTCAGAACAGTGTACCTTTTTATGTTTCCAATATTAACTAACCACTCAGGGTGTGATCTTGTTAAAATCGGAGGATTTTCTATTATACAGGAGTGGAAATATTTAGCTGCTCTCTCCCCTCTCAGAAAACAAACCACATCCTGGAAAAAGAAATGTTTTACACAGAATTTATACATGATAAGAAATTCATTCCACAAGTGGAGTAAGACCTTTAAAAGACCTTTATCTACCTCACAGAATAAATTTGATATGCATTACAAACCATTATGTGAACTCTTCCTCTTGGTGCATGCAGATGCAACTCTCTCTCCTAAGTGCTAACACCACAATTTCCACTCCAATGATGAAATTGGGTGTGGAGGGGGACAAGTTTATTGTAATGCACTTGTATATGATTACATACCAGATTGTAAAAATTTAACATTTATTTAGCTTCTTCTAATAAGCTTTTCAAAACCTAATAAATCTGAGTAGCTTAAAACATCTGTTTGCTCTGGAAGATCATTCAGTAGGGTTGGGTATCCTGCTGGGGGGGATGCTGAGACTGTTTAAAATCTGGTTGATACTTGTGTGCATGTTACGAGAAGGCTATTCTTTAGCAAACTTTTGGCTTGCAAAGTTTGCAAACACAGGATATTGAGAGATTAAGCTTTATGTATGCAAACTGTTTCTCTAGAAGTTTTTCTGGAAATTTTGTTAACAAAGTGTATCATCAGAGATGCTTGAAAGGCGGGACCCTCTTAACCATACAAAATAAAAAATTACACAGCCTTGCTTTCCCGCTATGCCTGAGTGTGGCTTCCAGCACTTCTGACTCAGAGGCACCTTGCCTGGTGCAAAAGGTTCAACAGGACAGCCCTTAACATACAACTGACATGCATCCCCAGGGATCTTACATTGACGGGCACTGGCCAAAGCAGATATCGGTTTCATTTATTTCACTCTCTGTTTTGCCGAAGCCCTCTGCCCTACAGCAACCCTGAAGTGCCCTCATCTTTCTATTACTCCAGTGTGGTAATGAAATACAGGGTGATGCAGGAGCTACTGATGCAAACTCATTCCAGGAAAGCAATTCCATAACAAGAATCCTTCACTGACCAACCACCCACACTATAAAGCCCCTCTGGAGTCATCTGATGATACAAATCAGCTATAACAGAGCAGACACTGTTGGCCATGGAGTTTCCACGCAGAACACCTACAGCATTTTGCCTCCCCAGCCATGTTTAAATAGACAATGCAATGGGATGGAAACTAGTTTTGTGAATATAAGGCTTACATTTTTGTGGAGTTCATGTGTGTATTAATACAAAGGAAAGAAATTAAATAAGCAATTTCTAATTTTGAGCTTTTTATAAAATTATGTGTACTATTTATCAGCAAACTTGACAAAGAAGAACAAATTTAAGATCATGGAGGTAATTCCCCCAGCTTATTGTTCCAAATTTCTTGGTCAAAATTAGTGCTGCAAGATTTGTTAAATCCATAAGTAAGGTTAAATAAACAGTTTTGTCACATACTTGTATTATAGAGCACTCTTTCTATGTGTATTTAATACATAAGGATGACATTTTGATGATTTCACTGAGAGATTTGGGGCCTCCTTGATTTCACAATAACTTGGTGTTGTTTAGTTTTTAAACGTTGGGTCCAAGAAACCTCCATCTGACTTTTAGAGATTTCTGAGTTAAAGGACAATTTAATATGTCTGAAGTTGGAAGGTAGTAATTAAGATACATGTAAAGAGTTTAGGAAACATAGATTTGGATCACAGCATTACAAAAGTTAAATAATGCAATAAATTCATTAATAACAAATTATTGAATTTTGCTAAGGATACAAAGACAAAACTTGTGACACAGGGAAAATATATGTTACCAGGACAACATACTGGAGGTCTGATAGAGCCTAACTTCATTACTTCTGCCCTGTGGCAGTGGAGAGAGTAAGATTGGGTTTGGAGCTGCCCTAAGTTCTACCAGGGCCAATCAAACAAGACAGAAACTGCAACTTCCTCTGCATTTCCTTAATTTCCACTATGTCCCATGGCAATTGGGAGATAGGGAAAGGTGGGGTTCAAAATAATGGTGGGAACAACAAAAACTTAATCATTAGGATAACAGCGGAAACAGACTTAATGGTTTTGCCCAGCAGAATGTGTGCAAATACCTCCCCAAAAACTTACTGCCAGGTGCTTTTTATCTGGCCTCTTTGTTGAAGCAGTAACAAGAGAAAGGCAAATGGATACAAATAAAGGCAATCAATATTTCAGTATTTTCAAAAATGTATATCCTAAACCGGTTCCCCGATATCAGTAGTAAAACAAAAACAAACCCTTTTCAAAGTCAATGGGATGGTAGCAGATCGCTTCCCAAACTAGAGTGACTCTCAAGCTGTTTTCATCAATTTAATTCCAATTAATAAATGTGGTTGATATGACTTTTCTCGATGGTTTATATCGGTGCATACCTTGGACGTATATATTTGAGAAATTTCCTTTCTTTAAGATACTATGAGCCTGTTGCTTTTCTCTTATACCAAGTGGATCAATAGTTACATTGAATAAAGCTTGTGTGAGAAGAGAATCAACCCTGATTTTCAACAATACTCATAGCTTTAGACACGCTGGATGCAGGAAATCTGCCTCTCTGCCTTTTCAGTTCTAGCCTCTAATACACTCTCTCTGCTGGCATCATGACAATTTTCTGAAGTAGACCCCTTGAGACTTTGGGTCATGAGGCTTATTTCACTTTGTATGATTTGTCTTAGATGTGAATTCAGGTTGTTTCTCGGGTGTACCACCTACTTCTCCAGAGAAGCAGTGAGCTACCAGGGCAGCTGAATCACTTCCCACCCCAGTGAAGCCCACCGAAATGGCTCCCCCACCATGTGTACACCTATTTAAGCCATCAGGGAATGTTGGGAGGAACAAGTGTTCTTAGATTATTTCTGTTTGGGAATAAAGTAATAAAGCATTTTTTCCTTGTGCTATTTCCAATTGGAAATACCATGAGGAAGCATGTTTCTCATTATATTTCCTATTTGTTCAAATGTATTCCCATGCCAAAGGAACAGCTGAATCAAAAGACAGAGTTTTGATGCAAGCAAATGGCAAGTGAGAGCAAATTACTTCTCTCTTCTTTAACTTTTTTTTTCCCAAAAAATTGTTGAAAAGTTTTGATGCAAAATGAGAACAGAATTATGGATTGTGAAGCCTCCACAAAGCCTTACTCATCTTTTCTGACAACAAACTGCTAGCAAATTTATGTAAATAGGAACCCTGTATGCTTTCTGGTATTAGCTAACAGAATTCAACAAAATGGAGAGCCCAGGCTCCGGTCAAGGCTGATCGTAACTTGCCCTGTCTTCATGTATTTGCTGGAAGACTGAATATGATGCTATGCTATTTCACTTTGTCTTTATTCTCATCTCAACTTTTTCCTTGTGTAACCAGTGTGTGTAGGGCAAAGCTCTTTTATCTGGCACCAAGGGAAATACTATTCTGCAAGCAAGATTTTACCATAGGGCAGGGAAGGGAAAGGGAGTCTCCTTTCGCTCCCTGATATTACCCGTGATGGATACAGCCTGGGTTCCTTTCTTATGCTCAAGTCTCACTCTCCCTTCTGGGGCTGCAACTGTTCAGTATCATTATTTCTTTCTTGTAGCTGCTTGGTTCTCAGGCAATGAAGCTCACTGTGTTGAACTTCATACTGCTTACCAGACAGTCCTATGTATATTATTTATATCCTATTTAAATCTTTAAAAAAAAGGATTTGCATGAGGTGTACGCAGTTCATTGGCCTCTCTTTGTTCAGTTGATCTTTTCTGTAGGTAGTAACATCGATGAGCTGAATTCATAATGACTGACAATGTGGTTCACGTCACAACACGACAAGTGCAGGAGCCCACACCTACCCCATTTCTCCTCAGCCATTTTCCAAGGTGCAGAGCAAGAGGCACTTGCCGGTGTGAAAGGCCAGTGGTCTCAGCCAGGACCGATGGTAACAGACATAAACATCTCTGCAGAAAAACTAGTGCTTACGCGTGTGGACAACCTCAGCCTGTTTTTAGAATCATAGAATCA
>VZTQ01014983.1:0-10089 GCA_013400755.1 Pelecanoides urinatrix | reverse complement strand
GGGTTGCCCGAATGAGAAAGGTGGATNGGGAGGTTGAGGTGCCCAGGAGGGGCATGGGGGCAGGAATGGTGTGTATCCTAAAACCAACTACTGGTGGGACTGAGGTGAGTGAGGTGAGTGAGGGGCTCAGCACTGGTGGTTGGAGGTGGACCGTGGGTCACAGCCCATGTGCGTGGTGCCTGCTGCTGTGCGAGTGTCTGTATCTTCCTCAGATCAGGTGTGCATGGGGTGTGAGTGTGTATTCCTTAACAAATTTTAAGCTGAAGTCAATGGAGAGTAGGGGGGCCTGGGCATGGGCTGGGGTATCAGGCAGGCAGAATGTCCATGCTGTATTTGGGAAGGCCTATGAGTGGAGGTTAACGACCCCCCCTCACTCCACTAGCTTATGCTGAGAGCCCAGGGGCTCCGGTAGCTGGCACCACCAGCCAGGTGCACCCACAGCCCTATTCTGACTCTAGCAACTGACACCCAGTACTTTCACGCCAGTCCCCTCAGTAGGTTGCACTGAATCTTTGCAACACACATACACACGTGATAGAGAGTTAGATTACACAGACAGTTAAGAAAAGTTTTAATAAAATAAAACCACGGCAATTGGGTGCAGAGCTCAGCCAGGACAGCCTATTGACTGGCCCTGTTTTGCACAACCAGCTCTTTTTAATACCTTTTGCTGTCTATACCCCCTCTTTGATCCTCCTTGCTCCCTTTTGCCCCTGCATGGGTTTTTATAACCTTATAGACTCCCTCAGCCCTCCCGGTCTGGTGTCAGGGATTCCCCCCAGTTTATAATTTACCACTGCAAAGTGCAGGTTCATCTTCATGGAAGTGAGACCTGTAGTTTCTCGATAGCTCATCAATTAGTGTGACTGGCAAGGTTTGTTTCTTGTTATTGTCTCCATGGTTTTTTTGTCAGGTGTGTGTCTCTGTATGCTTGGAGGTTTTTGTCTTCCTCTTTTTTTATCCTCTCAATTATGAGGTTTCTGATCAGATAACCCTGCTGGAATAAACATTCTCACACTGCCACATACTCTTATCAATTAGTGTGACTAATTAGGTTTGGTTTTCATCACTGCCTCACACTGACCAGGTGATGACCTCACCAACAGGCCACGTACCAGCAGTAGACAAACAAAACAGAATGGTGACAGGAATAGGTTCTATCAACAGACTGTCAGACAAGATAGGGTAGCAGACCAAGTACAACCAGAAGTCCAAATCATCAAGCAAGTTTAGGGTGAAAAGACAGATCCAAAGTCAATCCAGGAAGTTTATCCTCAGGTCAGGGTTAAAGTCAGGCCCAGCAATCACCAGGCAGGTGATTACTATAGCTAAAAGGCAGTCCACTGTTTTAGGTCTAGTTCAGCAGGGTGTATGGACACAGCATGCGAGGCATCAGTACTCTTCCAACATATTTCAGGCAGGGAAGTAAAACTCAGGACTGAGCTTAAAGAGAGTTCCTGTGCTCATGGGTAGGGTGTGTAGATGGGAAGCCCCAGGTGAGGCTGATCAGAGTCATTAAGTCTTATTAGTGCACTCAGAGCCCTGGCAATAATGACATATGGGACAGCATGTCATACATATTGCTAAAGTCAGGATCAACATCATCCTCTATTTTATTATTATCCACACAGCCACTCAATACACCATAGAATACAATCAGATTGCTCAGGCATGATTTGTCCTTGGTAAATTCATGCTGGCTGATGAACATCACCTTCTTGTTCTTCCTGTGTTTGAAAATGGCTTCGAAGAGGACTTTTCTCTATAATTTTCCCAGTGGCTGAAGTCAGGCTGATTGACCCATACTTCCCTGAATCCTCCTTTGTCTCTCCTTGAATTCAGATTTGACATTTTCTTCTTTTCCCCTAATTAACATGACTTTTCACAGATGATAGAAAACAACCTTCCAGTGACATAAGCCAGGTATTTTAGCACCTCTGAATACATCACATCTGGTCTCATGGACTTGTGTATGTCCAGTTAGTTTAAATGATCCATAACTAGATCATAATGTACCATGGGAAGCGCTTTGCTTCTTCAGACTGTGCCATTGGACATATAAACCAGATATGTGTACCAGATCTAAAACTTCCCAAAACTGCAGGATTGTTGTGGAAAAATTACACTGACTGAAATCATCTAAGGAAATGGAGATGACTACCCTGAACTATTGAGCTAACATATTTAAAATCTTTAATTTGTGATTAAATTAATCAAGCTTTAGATGTGTGTATTTATTTCTCATTGATTGTAAAAGAAACCTAGGGTATCTAGGCTATTCTGTTTCAGATGAATACCCTGTCTGCCTTATGGATTAGCAATGCGTGATGAGAATTTTGCTGTTCTTTACTTAGGCATCTAAAGTATGGGTTAAATGATATATGGCTACCTAAGGCTTTTTATAACTACTTCCTTGTTATAATATAGTCACTATAACATGAACAGTCTTTTGTGGCTTTCTAATAATGTTCATTTTATGAGGTACTAATGAAAAGCAATAGTCTACTTGATAGAAGTGCTGAGTCAACGGACTTTGAATGTATAGAATACTGCACACTAAATAGTCTAAAAAATTGTGCCATAGGTTTGTTGAATTGGGCAGTTGAAGATAATGGTGTTGGATCTGTCTTCACTCTTCATAAAATCAGGGTAATAATACCTCCTTCACAGTGATGCAGCCACAGTATATGCTGCCTAATTAACAGAGTATTCCCATGCTGTTGTAATAAAAGGAAAAGAGGAACCATGTGAAATAATAATTTTGAATTAGGAACAACTCTAGATTAGCATAAGGTAAATAAAGCCTACAGCCATACATTGAATATTGGGGCAACAAAAGAATTGAGGAGCTGCTTATTAAGGGAACATTGTCCATACCATGGGTGTAATGGAAAAAGTTCATGCAAGTAAAGATGGTATCAGAATTTATACAAAAAGGATGATCAAATTAAGGTTTCTGAAGCAAAATTTCTGTCCCTAATCTTTTCATTGCCTGACTTTGAAATCTTACAAGTGACTCTTAAAACAGACGAGTGTGTGTTTGTAAAGGTTTATAGCCACCACCAGTAGACAGTTTTATGGTTTCATTTTGTTCTAGGGTTGTCACTGATACCACAACCAATAGAAGTAAATAATTTATTAAGAGCTTTGCTTCTGGAGAGGGTTTTACATACTCGTATTTCCACCTACCTATTTCCCCTTCACTTAATTTCATGCCCTTCTATTAAATATATATGCAAGCTCTTCTCTTCATGTTTTCTAAGCAAAGCAATTGATTCTGCATTGATTTGAAATTTGTCTAATGTTTACTGAAGTTCTACTGGGAATTTGGCCTGTATAAAGAGGAGATCTCAAGGAAATTGCATTTAATTTGAAGGAGAAAGCTTGTAAAAACTCTACTAATAATATAATTAGTATGAATACTTGTTGTCAAGTTGATGATACAAAGCTAGATACAATTCTTGAAGTTAAAAGTGTACCATCATCCCTGATTAGAAACATACACAGATTTTCTTATTTGTTTTAAGTGTACTTATTTTTGCATACCATTCAGTTGCATCAATACCGAATTTGAATATTTTTTTTTTTCTAAAATCTTTTCCTTTATAAAACATGTTTCCTGAGATAGAAGAACAGATTTCTGAAACTGATTTGCTAGTTGTTAGGTCCTTACAGTTGCACAGAACTTTCCTATTGCATTACTTTAGACATAGATTTATGTATGTGATGGCAAGTTGCAGAGGACCCGTTTAGTACAGTGCAAAGTTTGTAGGTTTTGCTTTGATAATTTGTCAAGGAACAATACACAAAATTTTAGACCATTTTAGTTTCATGCTTAAAATGCTAATTCAGTTAACTTTTCACTCCATTTAATAATTTCTCTTTCTTTCCACAAAAGTAGTGAATGCTTCATACATACATATTTCTTACATACCCTGTTACCAGTCAGTGTATATAAAATAGGCAACAAGAAAAATAATTTTGTTGACTGCTTTGTCATGTAGAGAGAAGCTCAGATTTTATGAGCATTATTAAACTTCAGTAGTGAAAAAAAATGGCTCTGCTTTTGTTTACTGATGCTGAAATTCTCCAGTAGTCAGATCCAGAAGTAGGTTTATGTGCCTATTAACATCCAAATATACTCTCAGAATGTGTGATCTAAGTAGATGTATTGGTATTTTCTTTAAAAATTAAATTCCATTGTGAAAAACTAACAACATTTAGCTAAATGCAACTAAAATTGTTGTGCCATTGAAACTATCTTAATTAAAAGACTAGGAGAAAGACACATAATAAAGTGAAGTAACTTGTCCAAGTCCAGCAAACAAATAGAAAATCTTGTCTATGAGTACCAATCCACTGTTCTGTGGACTAGGAATCAATATTCCTCATAAATATATACTCAGTACCTTTCCTTCAATAATTTGTTACACACAGATTTTTTTTTTTTTTACCTTACTCTTTTCTACTTCCTTCACAATGAAGGAATAAATCTCCTTTACCACTGAAATACATCTTATTTAATTAGCCTAGTATTTCTTAATGGCTTCTCAAATGAGTAAAATTAGCAGCAATAATGGAATAGCTAAATGGTGTTAAAAGGGAAATGTCTGAGAAATTAAAAACATATGTAAAAGGTACAGTGGAGACAGCTGTAATTAAAGACTTGTCATGACTTCCACTACCATAGTAATGCTGAATTAAGAGGATTTACCTTAGAAAGGCTTCAAGTATTTGAAGATAGGGAAGAAAAAAAAAAAAAAACAAAACAAAACAAAAAAACCCCACCTTGAAATGTATTCTAAAAGGCTAAAATTAAATAAGGAACAGATGAGCTATAAGGACAAAAGAAAGAGGGCAGAAAGTGTGAGAAATGGAATTCTGTGAGGTATATTGAAAGCATGATGCGATCTCATTTTTGTCACATTTTTTACTGAATGAGCAATATAAGAAAAAGAAAAGAGGCAATTTTACATAGGTAAGGGCATTTTTGTTCATAACACATCTACCTGTCCAACATTATATCTAAATTCTCACATTAGATATTTAGTGAGAATACCTAAATATTCTCATTTTAATTTTTGATTCTTAGTTTGCAAAACATGTGCAGGAATAGATTTCCCACCTTTCAACTCACACAACCCATATACCTCATTATCAGAATAAACACAGAAATGACGGGACACATAAAATAATTTGGCTTTTCCTTCGCATGTATTTTGCAACAAATTCAGAGTACATTAACAGATTTTTTGGAACAGCACACAAATTGTCACTAGCTGATATGTATAGGAGGGCGGACTGAATGACAGTAAAATGATAACTTGGCTGTTTCCATGAAACATGTTTATGAATAGAAATGAAAAAATACCCCAGAGAGATGCAGTAAACTTGAGTTGTATGCTGATCCTCCACTGTAACCAAAACTCACTTGATAGCATTTTTTTTTCTTCAATTCTTAATCTCAAATACCTAATTTGTTCAGTTAGGAGGAAAAATTTATCACCATTTTTAGAAAAAAAAAAACTGTTTGTGCATGTGTGTTTTCATAGGCATGCTTATATTCTGAAGGATCAAAATGTATGTTTCTCTTTCAGTTTTTGTGCTGCTTCAGACTACTGAGTATAAATATCTCCAACTTGAGATAGAAGGAATAAAATAGGGGCTTGTATAGCTAAGAAACCAACAGAATGCTGATAGATCCATGGAAGCCCTGATAACTAATGATTTCATAGTGATTCGGAGAAAGTGTTGCCTGATTTGGGTAAACTTGTAGACCCACAAGTATGGAAAACAGAGCATAAGCACTGTAACCTGAAATTTTGAAACATTTCCTTTGAGACAGTTGATATAAAGAAAGCTTACATTGTTCTTTCAGTAACTGAGTACTTTTCATTCTTCCAGGGACAGGGAATAGATCACACGCATTTTGTCATTGTTACCATGATATGTTATGATACTGAAGCTTTTAATAAATAAACACATTGATTTCCAGACTGTAATGAAAAACTATTTCTAATACTCTTATTCACATAGCTGAGAGACTTGACCACTTTGGAACAAATTTTAGTTATACCCAGAAACTGTTTAATGAGTAGTGTCAATTGAAAAACAAAACAAAACAAAACAAACAAAAAAACCCCAAAAACAACCAAAAAAACCCCCACAAACACCCCCCCCCCCCATATCAAAAACTTCAGCATTGACTATAACTTGCAACAGAATTGCTGGTAGTAGAATTAATCACTTAATTGGCATCCCTGGGGCAGCACTGAATAATATTAATAGTTCTCATGCAACATTTTTTCATCTGAAGATCTGAATGTGCTTTATAGTGGAAGGTAAGTCTCACTATCTTCTTCAAAAAGAAAAATAAAAGTAGAGGCTTGACGACAAGCTATAGTGGAGCTTTGACCAGAATTCAAGTATGTCAACTCCCTGTTCATGCTCATCTGTCACAGGTGATTCATCTCTTGTTTCAGTCACCAACACATTAATTAGATTAAATTTCCATTATAAACAGTAGATACTGTATAGAGTAAGTAGGTATGTTCAAATCTGTGATTCAGTTGCCTAAGTTCAGATGTTAAATATTATTTTTTGAGACACCTGAAGTTATTCAATGCATTCACATAAAGCTGGCAGATACAGCAGAGAACCCAGTTTACCTATGATCTTCCAGAGCAGCAGTTAGAGGCCAGATGGAGTAAATTAGGACATCTGAAATGGCCTTAGGAAACTGTGTTTGAGGAACAGACTCCTGCCACAGCTAACTAGATTCAGGAGTATAATGTAGGGCAACTTAACAGCTCACAATGATCATAGTGGGAGCTTAGACATTTGACTTGCATATATCTGAAGCTCAAATCTATCCAAATAATAACTTCGACCCAGTTCCACTGGAAAAAATCATTTATCTGACTCTTTTCTAAGAAAAATATAATCTTTTAGTCTTTTTCTTCTGTACAGAATAATTCACTCTACTAGGATTCTCCATCCTCTGCAAAGGCAGTTTAGAGTGTGTACATGTCCCAGATAATCTCATCTCCCTGAATTGTGTAGTAAGTGCTCCTTGTAAGTTAACCAATATCTTTAGTTGCCATAACACTTTTTTTGTTATGCATATTTCTGGGGAAAAAAAAATATTTTGAAACAAAATATTATTATACAAAATTATCCAGCCTTCTAATGCACTTTTTACAATACATCTAAAATAACTCTGAAAAAGGAATGCAATTTATCCAGCTTTATACATGGAGAATCTAATGCAGAGAGGAGGAAATAATGTGTTCAAACCACACTGGACTTCTCTTCACCAGTCAAAGGTACTGTTCCAATTTTATAAGCAATTTAAATGAACTGAACAATTAAAGGGAATCAAAGTCTATATTGCTACCTCATTTTCCTCTTATGAATTCCCACTCTTATATTGGTTTTAATGCCAGTCAGGATGTCACAAAGAATAGAAAATAAAGATGCTTTAATGGAAAGCAAATCAATTGTTGATGTCTCTATTAATCTATTATGTTTGTATGCTTAAGAAAATCTCTATTGTCTTTATCTTTCAGAGTTTTAGTCACATCATCTGATATATATGAAGGGCATCAAGAAATGACACACACATGTATTGGATTTATGTTGCAAGACTTTAGTAGCAGCGGGGCTGCAGGGGTGCCTTCTGTGAGGAGAGGACAGGGCTGCCCCATGCCAGACACAGCTGGTTCCAGCCACCTACAATGGACCCACTGCAGGGCACGGCTGTGGCCAAGATGGTGGGACCTTGGGGAAAATGTGTTTAAGAAAGCGCAAAATGCTGCCCAGCAGTGTGTGAAGAGTGACAAAAAAACAGGTGTAAGAAACAACCCTGCAGTCACTAAGGTGAGAGAAGATGGAAGGAGAGGAGGTGCTCCAGGGTGGGAAGGAGGTAGAAGAATAGGAAATGAAAGAATGAAGTTGGGGAGAAGATGGGTGGGAAGAAGATGGTTTCTGTTTTGTCTTTGTTTCTCACCATTCAACTCTATTTTTAACTGGCCATGAATTACATTAGTTTTCCCCAAGTTGAGTCTCTTTTACCAATGACAGCAATCTGTAAGTGAACTCCCCGTGTTTATTGCAGCACTCAAACTTTTTAATCTTCTTTTCTCCCCTGTCCTGTTGAGGAGGGGGAGTGAGAGAGCAGCTGGGTGGACATCTGGCAGCTGGCCAAGGTCAACCCACCACAACATAATAGGTTAGAAAAAATACATGAGAACAGGAATTCTTTAACGTCTTTTGATGCTACTGCAATACTAATTGTAGTAAGAATTAAAAGAATGTTTATAATTTGGCTTTTTAATATTTTGAAATCCCTATTAAAAATTTGATTTCTCATTTTAGGATGAAGGTGGAAGGAAAAAAGTTGAGGAGGGCTAAAGTGGATATAATGTTGCCAGATACTTTTAGACAGTATTTGAGTAGAAGCTGCCAGCTGTGAGGTAGAGGGAAAAATACTAGCCTTATCTGTTTTTGATGGTTTTCTTAAGTTAGAATAAAAAATCCTTGTCCAATCCAAAGAATTCCAAAACCCAACCTAAGGCACTGCCTGACTTTTTTTTTTTTTTTTTTTTCCTGATTTCAAAATGATAGCATTTAAGTCCTGCTATATACTTCTTGTTTTGATCTGCATGAGTGGCTGTGGGGAAAAAAAAGGACAGGATGAGCAAATAAAACCATGACATTCACTTATCCATTGTAACTCAGTCCTAGGATACAAGCATTATTTTTTCCATTTTCCAATTTTTCCATTTTTTCCAACTCTTCTTTTTTTCCTCTTTCCTCTCTTATTTTCTGCTTTAGTTTTCCCTTCACTTTCCTCAGTTTCACTGCACTGAGTGTATACCTGTGAGAAAGGGTATGAGGTTCTGTATCACTGCACGTATGCTTCTCGTGTTTATATTTCATTACTCTTCATATTGATCTGATGAGGTCACAAGGCTATGAGAACTTTTTAACCTTGAAACTTTTTGTGAACCTTTTGACTGGAACTTTGCTGCATCATGAATGAAACCAATTCAGTTCTGAATCCAGCTGAGCCAGAAGGTAATCTTACATTCACCCCACCCTGACCTCAAAAATACAGGTTTAAAAAAACAAACAAAAGAGAGAATTATTTTCCCAAATTAGATAACTGATGAAAAAAACGTAGATGTATCTGTGACTAACCAGTAGCTAAATCATAGAGTAAATGAGAGGGATGCATGAAGTCAATCAAAACTAACAAAACCTACACAGGACAGCTCTGATATTTTAGAAAGAAAACAGAAAATGTCCAAAGTGACAATCTCAGACATGTAACAGGGATTAGTACAAAATACTGTTAGTGATTGGCATCTGAGTGTGTGCTTAGCATATGTATAATGTAATTAGCCAGTTTACAAGTATATGAGGTGCATGATGCTCAACATGTAAAATTAATTAAACCATCTATAAATGATTAAATAAAAAAGAACTGTAGCTTACATTCATTGGACTTGTGCCACTGGGTATTTGGGATCAACTTTGGAAAGCTACTCTTAACAGTGGGCCAACATAAATGACTAATTCAGGAATGATCAATAGAGGATCAGTCTTTTGCATTAGAAAGATTGTAGTGGGAAAGAGAAATTGCTCTTCTTTCCTGTCTTTACTGTATTGGCTTTATGTGGCAAGGTTTTGATGGGGGGGGCTGCAGGGGTGGCTTCTGTGAGAAGATGCCAGAAAGCTGCCTCCATGTCCGATAGAGCCAGTGGCAGCCAGCTCCGAGATGGACCCACTGCTGTCGAATCTGAGCCAATCAGCGATAGTGGCAGCGCCTCTGTGATAACATAGTTAAGAAAGGGTAAAAACTGCTGCACAACAATAGCTGGGAGAGAGGAGTGAGAACATGTGAGAAAAACAACTCTGCAGACACCAAGGTCAGTGAAGAAGGAGGGGGAGGAGGTGCTCCAGGCGCCGGAGCAGAGATTCCCCTGCAGCCTGCACTGAAGACCACGATGAAGTAGGTTGTTCCCCTGTAGTCCATGGAAGTCCACGGCGGAGCAGATATACACCCTGCTGCCCATGGGGGACCCC
>VZTQ01014979.1:148177-197625 GCA_013400755.1 Pelecanoides urinatrix | reverse complement strand
GAATTCTGTTGTCACGCTTTTACAAATTAAACTCACCTTTTGCTGATACTTTTGCCAATGATTCTTTAAGCAGCCTCAAAACCACTCATTTGTGACACAACCTTTTCCACAAAGTCTTTGATCGTCAAACACTGGGAGGGCAAGCTAGGAACTGGCTCACTTTTGCTTGTCTGTTCCTTATGTTATTTCACTATCCATTTATTGGCCTTAAATGTCGATAAGATAGTAGATTAACTGGGTCTTTTATCTGATCCAACATGACTACTGTTAGGCACTGAGCTGTAGTCCTTAACTGAGACTAACTTGCCATTAAAGTCAAGCTTACCCAGGAGTTGGTAACAATGGTGCAGCAAACTCATCCATTTTCTGTGATACCTCTCTCCTCCAAAACAAGGAGCCTGATGCTCTGTTCTGCAGTTGTAGCAAACATTGTCGAATTCTAGTCTGATGACAAAATTGAAGCAGGTGATGTGTTAATGCAGTTCTTTGTCTCCTTTCATGAACATAAGCCTAGGCCTCTTCTGCAATCAAAAGATATCGCCAAGATTCTCTGGGGTCTTTAAAAAGCTTTGCCATTTTGCTGTTACTAACACAGTTATGAAGTCCTAGCACCCCTTATTATTTAGAATGGGAAAAAGTATTGTGTGCATACATTTACATGACGAGTTACAGATATATCTCTGACTGCTGGACCCCATCATCTGTGCTTTCTTCCGAAACTTTTTATACTGTACATTCTTAAAAGGATTAATGTATTTAGATACTGTTTAGTGTGATAAGGGAGATAAGGGTATGAGAAAAGCATGGTATTAACTGAGTAATTCAGCATAATTATGAAGAAAATACCCCAGCCTGCCTGCTGCTTCAGGATAATCACTGACAAACAAACTATGCTCATGTTGATAGTTATATGATCTTTCTTTGGTATCATCAAACATTTAAATGGGATTAAAATGATTTTTTTCTAGTGAGCAGTGAGTGATACAGCAAGCTGACCATTAGCTTCCAGTCAGTGGAGATAAAGACTACAGTACATCTGCTCAAACAGATTATCATGCACTTGCTTGTATACCAATACACAGCTTTCTGTTATTCCTGGAGCTGCTTAAGCTTATATCATGGGGAGCCATAATGAGCTGAAACATGTTTCTTTCCATGCTTGACAAGTTGTTTTCCTCTTGATGCTCGGAAGGGATATTTCTAGATTTAGATGATAGAGTTAACTGATGGATTTAATATTCACAAAACTGTCCTCAGCAGTGTAGCAAATTAACTTGAACATTGTCATTATCAGCTATTAAAAATGCAAGCTATCAAATATGTCTCCATACATGAAGCAAACCTGCAGAGATGTGGTCTTTTACAACATGTGTTGTCTAACCAGAAGCAGGAAACATAGAAGTAGCTGGTAGATAAGTTTCTTTTTATGGTAATGGGAGAAGTTTAGTAATGAGTGAGAAGGCAAGAAGGGAAATATCTAAGGTGTTAGATGTGCTTGTATCTTTATACTAGCTTAATTTTTCCCTCTTTCAGAGATTTGTCATGAGATAATAGTTACTCTTTATTGCTCAGCCTAATGTTGTTCAGTTTTCTCTTTCACAGTTTTACTTTCAATTATTCCTTGTCATGCACAGTGGCTACATTTGTTCATCAGTGTTTTACTTTCTAGATTTACCATGTGAGAGGGAAGTATAAAATGACCATATTTCCTGTGCACTGGACTGATCCGGTAGGCAAGAGTCTTGCAAAAAAGGTCTTGCAAAAAAACCTAGTACGTACACCACTGTTGTGTGGCACTGAAGTTGTTGAACGGAGGGAAATTAAAAACCTACCCAGTAAGATAAAAATAAGCACAACTATATGAAAACTTATTATATTTATGGTGGAAACTATATATTTTTTTATACTTATCTTAACAGTTTCTTAGTCTCCTTTTTCAGGAGGGGTGGGCATTGCTTTTGTTTTCAGTAAGGGACAGGTGACAGTCAGCAGGACTCTTATGGACCTGACCATACCCTGGAACTTCCTGATCTATATGCATGATGATAACTGTCATTAACCAAATTAATGGCTGTGATAACATGTAGTTCAAGCAAAAGTAAATATCCAGATTTAATTCCAGTATTTTCTTAACAAAATGTAGGAAAATTGGAAGAAGTAGTGTGGAGATTGCATTTAACTAGGGATGGCAAGGCTTGGAGAATTATTTAAGTAATTTAAACACTGCTGTTATCTATATTATTGGTCTTTTTGCTTCAGTTACTTTCAGTATTAAACCTACTGTGTTTGAACTCAGAGAAATGCTGTGAAAAACCTCTTCTGTCAAAGATGCTTTGAGAAGCAGGTTATATGTCAACTTTACAAGTATGACCTCTCATGTAATAAGCTTATTTTATGCTTTTGATAGATTCCTATCTCTTTTCTATCCAGCTGACAATATCATATTTGTCATTGTTTACGTAATGGATTCTGTGTATGTGCAGAAGCTGTTTTTCCCAGTAGTGTTGCTGCTGGATCCCTCCATGAAATCTCACTCAACCACAACTTCGATGTTGTGGTTACCACCAATAAGCTCCTTTATGGTTTATTTAATATAACATTACTAGTGTGACATTGCCATTATTCAGAACATGCTTTGTTTCTTGTATCACTAGTCACCTTATCTTAGACTGTTAAATAAAGTTGTATTACTATTATTTGACATCATTTCCAGTTGGGTCTTATTCTGCATCTCATAGCTACATTTTTGGAAATGCAACTGATGCAGATTAAGGATATGGAAATATTTGCGCTAGTTCTTTCAAACCATGTTATAGTTCTTGTTTGTATTGCTCAGTTGCCCTTTCTCGTTTTGAAATTTTGTTATCGATAAACTTTAAAGGAAATATCAATTAGATGAGTTCTTAGTCAGTGTCCATTCCAAACAGAAAAATTCTGAATATGTTTTGACTATTTTCTGTGAAGATAGGTATATTTTTATTGTTTCCAAAAGTAGTAATTGTGAAGTTGGTTTTATGTTTAAAAATTGCTTTTTCACTTTCATTAAGCAGCTTGAGAAGTTGTCATATATTATTTAGTAAGGTTGCGACCTTGCTTTTCTGTGAAAATGCCAATTGCCTCACTTCCATTTATTTTTCTTTCTTGCGGATTTGTATTTCTGGAAGTGTTTGCAGTTTCAGTGTACTATTCTACAAGGCCAAATGTATTATACTTGTGTTACTCTGAATGCTGAATAGAGCTGGGATTGTTTAGCTTTCAGAAGAGAAGACTCAGGGGAGAATCTTAACAACATTTTAAAATACCTGATGGAAGGGAGTAAAGAGGCAGAACCAGACTTCTCCATGTTGCCCAATGAAAGGATAGGATGCAATGGGCGCAAGCTGAAATACAAGAAATTCCATTTGAACAAACTTTTTTAATATAAGGGTGATCGAACACTGGAGCAGTGATCTCCAGAGAGATTGTAAATTCTCCATTATTGGAAATACTCAAAACCCAACTGGACATGGTCCTGAGCAAGCTGCTTTAGCTGACTCTGGCCTTACTGTGAGGTTGGACTAGGTGATCTCCAGAGGCCCCTTCCTACCTCAGCCATTCTATGGTTCTATGATACTCTCATAGTGAACGAACAGAAACAACTCCCCATAAAGAGGCAAGTAACTATTTTTCAAATTCATTTGAGCACCACTTCAGCCTACTGTAGGGCCTCTGTAAGCCACATTCAGCTCCAAACTGTATTTTCAATAGGAGATTCTTTGATGTGGCAAATATATTAACAGACAAAGATTTTAGAGTATAACCCACACAGAACAAGAAGAATTATTCCATATACAGTTAGGAGTTTATCAAGTCTAGAAAGCTGAAATTACATTTTAAAGAAAGAAAACTTTAGATTGAGTAAGAAGCAAAAAAATCTAGAATTTGTTCTGGAATTCTGGAACAGAATTCTGTGATGTGGAAAAAGTTCCTTTGTGTCTATTGTTAGAAATGGTGTTAATAGCATGTTCAAGTCTTTATTTTTTAATCATAATTCTTACTGTGATTCCTAAACTAGGCTTCAACAATTCAGGGCACACTGTACAAATGCTCAGTTAAAGATGATCCATTCCCAGAAAAGGATATACAGGACTGATCAAAGTAATAGGATGGGAGTACAAAAATTTTTTCACAGTATAAACAGGATCGTGGGTAAGTTACTTCCAGTTTATAACCTACATCCTTCAGTTAGCGTAGCACTGATGCTACATCTGGATGGCAGGAAGGGAGAAGCTGGGTCAGGAAATCTGTTGTACACAAATCCTATTGTTCCTTCCCCTTCAGTTCAGAATGAATGCTAAATATTCAATCTTTTTCTGATCTTTTGTTCCATTTCTTAAAATCAGTCTCCACCAAGTTTTTGTTTACCCAAACACCGTTTTTTGATCCTTTTCCCTGGTGACCATCTGCCCTCTTGTCTTGTCTCCTTTCCGCAGGTGTCCATCCTCTCCATTTCTGCTTTCTCTCCTTTCTGACCTTCCCATTTCATCCCACCTTGTAATTTCATTCTGCTTCTTTCCATAGTTTTCTAATTTCCTCTATGTCCGTGGCCTGAAGTTGCTTTCCAGCCCACTACAGTGTGTAATTTTGAAAGCTAAGAGTGGAGGATTATTGTGGTGGTTATTACCTACCCCTGATTGGTAACTCCAAGGTAAGAAGGGAGAAGCTCCTTATTTTATCTTATACAATACCACCCTCCGCTGGCAGTTCCTCCTTCCCTCCCTCTGCATTTCACTGATGGCTACAGCAATATATAGGTAGCTCCTGCCTTCAAAATTCACAGGAGAATTATCATTTAGAAAGGTTGAATAGCTTGTCTTTTTATTAGGAAAAATAAACAACAGTACTGTACCTTCTTTCTACCTCCCTCCCTCCCTCTGGCCATTACCTTGTCTTTTGCACGCCTATCTTTAACATCACCTGCCCAAAGGACAAGTAAACAAAAGTAGCTGAACTGCCATGAAATTTGCATGCTGATACTTTGTTTGCTCTGTTTGTATATTTAATCTTTCTCTCTAGCTTTTATCTGCTTGTCTTTTTAGATAAGAAGCTGTTGTGGAGTAGGGATGCTGTGCGTGTCATGTACAAGCCCCACTTTCATAAGCACTGTGGTAACAAATATAATAAATGCTACTGTCACACTATATTTGAAGGTCATCAGAGGCTGCTGTTGCTGTGCCTTGAGGGTGCTAGTGGCAGCTACTTTACTGCTCTCTGGTTGAGATCTGTTTGGGATCCTACTTCTGCAAACAGGTCCTGCTTGTGAAACTGACCACCTTCATTGGCACCATCTCATCAGGCTGGAAGCTTTTTTGGGGTGCCAGATGCTTTCCTGGGTGCCAGCTTCCATGAAAATGTTCCAGGAGCATTTTATAGACTAGTGCTTTAAAACAACAGGTCTCATTGACCTGTCTTCACATGTGAAGACATGGGGACATGTGGCATTGGGTGGCAGCTCCAACTTACTTCCTCAAACAGCTTGAATAGCTTGGGATGAAAGAAAGGGATGGATGGAGGGATGCCACTGTCTTGAGTTTCTTCCATTTACCACAGATGCTTCTGGTTTCAGTTTGAATGAGCATTTTTGAGAACTTCTGTAACTTGTGTAACAATACCTGAAGTCCTTCTGTATTTACATGCAGCTAGCGGTGGAGCTACAGCAGCACACACTCAGCATTGCTCTTGAAAGTGAGGCAAGAAAAAAACTAAGCAGTCAAGCAATGCAAAGCTCCATATTACTTTTTTAGCAGTGACTGAATTATCTAGTTTAAACCAAGCACGGTTATCCTTATTTGAAGCACAGAAAGTGTGGA
Source organism: Pelecanoides urinatrix (assembly GCA_013400755.1). Classification (NCBI taxonomy): domain Eukaryota; kingdom Metazoa; phylum Chordata; class Aves; order Procellariiformes; family Procellariidae; genus Pelecanoides; species Pelecanoides urinatrix. Next base: position 191,776 of record VZTQ01014979.1, on the reverse strand, counting down.
ATTCTAGGTTAGGGTGGTAGCACCTCTCATGGGGAGTCCACGCAGGGTTTTAGTAGCTGTCTTGTCCTGTTCTACAGTCTCCACATGGGTAAGTGTGCTCATCACATGTGAAGAAGCTCCTGCTTTCTTGGGACCTAAGTTTTCTCTGAAAATAATTTGTGGGCTGTCCATGAGGGCCATTTGCTCAAATACCTTTGAAGTGTTCGTCAGCCAAATGTCTCTGCTTTGTAGGAATTCTGTCTGCAGGGTGTTTGCTTTACCCTAGGAAAGTGATAAGCATATGATTGTCTATGCTAGACTACAAAAACAAGGTGAAAGCAACATTCTGTCCTACTTTCATGTTGAAGATAATATCGATTTCCTATTTACCCCCATTTTTCTGTCCACATATTTTTCCCTGGATCTCATTTTCACCCAAGGAAGACATGTCTACATATCTCAGCGTTGAAATTGGCTTTCTGTCTTAGCTGGAAAGAATTAACTATTTTGGGAAATCAACACCTTTTTGAGAACAGTGTGAGGGAACGTGTCGCTAAGCTGAAATTCCTGAACTGGCATTGTTGAGTCTTATTAGTAGTAGTGTAATCTGGACAGCTGATTTTAAAACAGAGAACAATACTTAGTAAGAAGCAACTTTTTTTTTTTTTTTTTTTTTTTGTGCTAAGGGCTTTCATGAATAAGTTTGTGGGATGTCTGTGGCTGATCTGAGTTTCGGGTCAGGGTTTCAGGTCAGATATATAGGGCAGGGTGCAATACAAATTGTTGATAGTCAGGCTTTCTAGCTGTCAAGTGGGGCAGTTTCCCACACTGATATCTTCAGGACTGTTGTTTCAGGATTAGTGCTGTCTGGATTTGGGGCCAGACATCTGTCAAATCTACTCCTTCAAAACAGTGGGATGCAATTTATACCACAGAATGAATTTAAGTGTGAGATATTCTCTTTCACAGAAAGTCGAATACTGTGTTAGGTTATGGCAAGATCAGTGGCCACTTCTGAGAAACATTACAAATGTTGTTAAACTCTGTGCCATAAAATGTAACTTATCTAAGTCAGTAAAATCTCCAAACAAGTTAGGCAATATGACACATGAAGGTCAGAAAAGAGAAGTTAATTTGCATAGATTAAAAGACTGAGTTCTTGATGTTATGGAAGTGATTAGCAAAAATCCCACTGTGGTTAGCAAAAATCCCTCATGGTGACCAGGATTTCATCCTGAAGCATAATGTGGAAGCAAGTGTAAAAACCCAAATAAACCTACACAATAAAAAGAGAATAGAATGCAGATGTTGTAATGAAATAAAATGGGTCATAAGGAAGAACTAGAGAGGGGAGAAACAGGAGGTCCTGTAGTAGCAAACAATAATAACAATATGAGAAATAACAATGATGGAAAGCAATGGAATATCCTGCTATGTATATTCATTAAGTGCTCTGGAAACAGAGGTCATTTTTACCTAAAATCTCCTAGAACTTTGTGAAACCAGGCAAGAGAATGGGACACATGGAATCTTACAAATATTTTACAAATCTGTGAATAGGACCACTGTCAACATTCCTACATCAGCTATGAAAGGGAGCTAGTGTACTCCATGTTCTTTCTTAATGTAATTTTTTGAATCTATAAACAGGCTTCTGTTCTGCTAAAATATGACAGTGTGATAAAATTTTCATCATTTGTAATAGCCTCTTATCAGTATTCATTTTTCTAATGCAGTAACAAAAAGTCTTATCACATCTGTGACAAAAAGATTCCTGATAACAAAGGTAACATAGATTAAGTAACACAGTAAAAAATTTCAAATACATTAGAATTCCCCCAGCAAGACTTTTGACATTGATTTCCTCTTGCACCTTGGAAACACTGCTTATCCAGCAAATTTCACAAGAAAATAAATAAATGAGCAAAACCGGTGAATAAAAACATCTCATTACTAAATTTGTAGAAGTGGTATTGAAGCCATGTGCACTGCATTTCTCATGGGAACAGACTGGATAAAAATGGAATTCACTGTGAGGAAGAGTGCTGATTGTACATATCTAAATCTAGAGATATAAATTATTTACCTGGCAGAACTAACACTTGTCTGTAAAACAAACTATTGGCTATGACCACTGGGATGGCTGAGAAGCATAAAACAAAGATACATAGCTCCCCATTCAATATTATAGAACCTACCAAAAGGTACAGAAAGGTTTCTGTAATACGTCATCATTACTTCAAAATTGGGTCTTTATTCACAATGAAGGAGAAATATTTTCAAATTATATTTTGTTTTACTGCAGAAAAGCAATTAATGTCACATAAATTTAAATTGTTATGTATTATGCTACATGCTTAATTTTATTGCATTGGTTAATTATATTACTTTCCACAAAGAACTGTGTGCTGTAGAATACTTGTCAGTTTAAGTGTTTTGTAAGAGTAACTGAAAAGTCATACATGGGACTTAATAATTTTCTTCTATAAATTTCAGATATGAATGCAGACACTTCTACTGAAAACTTGCAGAGACTGAAGGTAGGGCTTCTTCTGAACAGGAAGATAGCTTCTCCTTCCAGAAAATTGCACAGAGCCAGCAACATCAGATAAGTGTCTTATATTTGCATTACCAATTCTTCTTCTCGTAACCCTCTTAGTAGACTGGATTTGTGCTTTTTTAGTGAAAGTGCATTGCCTTTCAGCTCTTAAATTAGCTTTATTCTAATTCCCATTAACACACAACAGATGGAGAGCTATAATCTGAAGGGTCCTGTAACTAAGTGTCCCAAGTGTACTCAATAAAGGACTGATTCCATCATCTTTGTGGCTTGAGTTCTACAAAATGGTATATAATTGAATTAAAGTACACAACTAGTTTCATCCAAACTACTGATTCCACTTGTGAGCAAAGTATAGCACACATGCATGTGTTTGTATGACTGAAGCCCTGCATACATACTTTCCTTAAGTTATGTTCATAGTTCTCTATTGCAACATAATAAATGTATTAGTCTCCTTAGATTGTCAGCTAAGATTTACAGAGACGGAAATCTTAGCATGATAAATAAGGGGCAAAGACATGGTATAAATAATATACCAAGCCAAACTAGATATTTGTTTTGGATTCTGGATTTGGATTTGTTTTGGATTGTGACTGGATTCTAAAAGTAGGTTGTAGTTTCATAGACAACTTGAAATTTTTTATAAAAGTAATTAAATGCACCGGGCCTTTACAAAGGTTGGTACAAATTTAGGATGGGAATGTATCATGACACTTACATGCTTTGTCAGAACCTCTTTAAAAATATATAGCTCATTTATGACATTTTATACAGAATATAAAAATGATGAAAACAGCAGCAAATAAAAGGTTCATTACAAATCTTTTTGCTGAGACATTTTTTGAGCGTGGGGAAACCTACACAGTCCTACACATGTTCATAATACATAAAGCAATATAAGGCAAATAATAGGAATACACATCTTTGTTAAATTGCAGAGATTAAATTTCCATTAAAATGCCATAATTTCTTTCAGCACTATAGGAAAGTAATTAGAATTGTTGCTACAGTAGTTGCTTTTGTTACATTTACAGAGACTTCATTACAGAGAGAAACATTTAATATCAGGGAATTCTGATGCTTCTGAATATATTTTCCACTTCATAATGTAAAAGGGCTTTGTGAAATTCACATGATAGCTACTGAAGCATTGGGGAATACGAAAATATCGTGCAGCACTCGTTCAGTTTGACAAGCGATAGGGCAGAAAAGCACCTTTTCTCCCCTGTTTTTGCAAGGCTTATTTCATGTCCACAAATAAAGAATGGCTACTTTGATACTGATAGTCAGTGCTGAAAATTCCACCATTTATTGAGTGCACTGCAAAAATGCATTCCTCCTGTTGATACAGCAGATAATATTAATTATTTTGATATAATACAAACTGGTCTGTTCTGTTTAATTGCGCTGTCAGTGCTCCTGTTGAAGTTGTTTATGGTCTCAAGGGAATCAGTGTGTAGTATTTTATACCCATATTTGTATCTTATGATTTATTGTTTACTTTTTAAATGCTTCTTAACTAATTTGTAGTGAATATGAGGAGGAATGGTTATAAAATTGCTGAGTCCAGAATTCCAATCTAATGAGAAACCGAAAACTTAGAGAAAACCAGCAGTTTTTTTCCCCCCCACAGAACCCAATCCATTATTCGGGAGACTGCATATTGTACAAGGAGGATGGGTAAAGAGCAAAAGCCAGAGAGCTGTACAAAAGCACAGGCTCAAGTGGAGAGGGAAAGGAAGATACGAAAATGCTCATGGCACATGAGCAAGTCGATCTGGTCTTTAGTTATCACTGATAAAGCTATTAATCTAAACTGGACAAACTAAAGGGGTTGACTTAAAGGACAGTTGACAGCATCTTGTCCTACTGAATAAAAAGAACTATGTTATTTCACTAGGATTAGCCAGTTGATGTTTCTGGATATGTAATCACCTGGATTCTGCAAAATGGTAAACAACAGGCCTTCTTAAAGAGGGAGCCTGTTAAGAGGATAGTAAGCATAAACACAACAAGCAGACTTCCCAGAACCAGTCTAATTCAGCTCTATCTTGTTTAGCAGGAACCACACCTCACACAGAATCCTTCACAGTGCACAGGGACATCTAATGACTGAATCAGAGACTGCAACTAAACATATGCCTCAGGCTACCTGAGCACACAAGAGATAAGAAGTGTACTCAGGAGAGGCTGGGGTGGGTGCAGGCAAAGCAGGTGTTCAGAAACTTACCTCACATGTATACAAATATTGCCTTACATAATCCAAATAAAATTGAGCATTATTTGAATGCAAACCCTGAATGAGACTGTCAAGTGAATAAAGTAACTGAGATAATCCTGACTGATGCAATATTAAAGCTAACTGAAACACCTTAAAACCAATACCCCCTACTCCCCATATTTTTGCCACTGAACAGTCTGTAGCTTTAAAATCACAGGAGGTATCTATATGTAAAAAATCAGAGTATTGCTGATAGGAAAACTATCTCAGCAATCTACTTAAGGCGTAGGGTTTCAAGGAAGTATAATTAGAACAGATTCTGGATTGAATTTTGTGTTCACCTACAGACTTCCTGTGTGACCTTCAGCAAAGTCCTTGGGTCAAATCCCCAAGGCTGCAGTCAGGGGGAGTTAGGGGCCTAATAGCCTTTGATGATCTGTTGATCAGTCTAACTCATTTCCACAAAACTTTCCTCTCTCAAGGCAGTACTGGGAGGATGAATGTGTTAAAAAAGTGTGCTTTTACGATAGCAAGAGGAGTACCACAGACATTTCAAAACTGGAAGACTGACTTGTGCGTAGTTGCTGACCTTACCTATACCTTCAAAAGGTGCATGCAAATGCCTGGCTGTTTGAATCATAGAATAGAATCATAGAATGGTTTGTGTTGGAAGGGACCTTTAAAAGTAATCTAGTCCAACCCTCCCTTCAATGAGCAGGGACATAATAATATAGATTTCCTTTCCTGCGTAGGAGAAAAAGTTTTCTTGAGGTTTTTTATATCGCAGACAAGACAACTTCAAGTCAAGGTTGATGATCTGAATAAAAGCGTTAGCAAAGAAACTTTTAGATGGTCAGTTCTGTTTTCATCAGGAGATGACTCTTCAGTCAGTAGGAATTGTTATAAAAAATTTCATTGAACTCTTAATAATATAAGACAAAAAGATAGACTGCCTGTCATTGCCTGCTTAACTTTAATATCTTTCTAGGATTTATGTAACTCCCATTGGATACCAAAAGAAAAAAAAAAAAAAAAAAAGAAAAAAAGAATCCCTGACAGATTTTCTCTATGTTGGAAATGTCAGTGGACTCTGGGGGTGACGTCTCACACTTTATAGGCCTCCCTGTTGCTTTTAAATAATTGATGTAATGTTTCTCCATGCAATTTCTCTTTCCTTATAAAAATCTATTTGAAAATTTCTCTCTGGAGGAATGAAAGCAAAATTCTGCCTTTGAACATTCTCTCTGTTTGTGTCTTTCTCTTACAAAATGGATTTTCAGGAATCATCTTTATCATCTTTTCAGCAGTTCCTGAAACATGAGTGATAGCTTATTTGTAGAAAAGACAAGGGCTGTTTTAAGTTTGTTTACATAAGACTGGAATAGTCTCTTATAGACACTCTTTTAGACTCTTCGAGACTAGAATCCACCTTACTTTTGGATTCGGAGAGTTTGTTTGAATTTACCTGCACTGATCCAATTTGTGCACTTTTTTCAAAATCACACCTCTAAAATTATTAGAAACCTTGCAAACACTGAGCTGTAGACACAGACAGCAGAAATGGTATGGAAATGCATTTATGCTCTGGCTCAGAACTCTCTGTTTGTCTACATGGTTGATTATTAAAAGACAAGAATGAATGCAAAAAAAAAGGACACTTTCCAATATATTAATAACAACACTTTTCTGCTGAGAAGGGTTGAACTGATGACAACAATGGTGTACTCCTTTACTGATGAAAATTTTAAAAGGTTTATTTCTACACAGCACTAAATATGTTCAGCTTCTTTGACATCAAAGGAGCCATGCCATCTTACATTAGAACAGAATTTGTCCTAATGTATTTATATAAAAATACATGCTGATATATTGGCCACTGGAAAGCATTATTACTCAGATCTATTATGTTTGTATATGATTTTATAAATAACCTTCAGGAGAACTCCTGAGGGAATTAGGAAGTTGAGCAGTAAGATGGTAAACATAATTCATGGCTGAGGTATGCAATGTAGTCAGTGTTAGAAGAAATAATTGGAACTTCTCATATCTCTCACTGGGGTCTGAATACAAAGCCACCCAGATACAAAGACTTAGCCATCACTGTTGACACTTCAGTGAAAATTAAGACAAGGTTAGAGAATACCCCAAATAGAAAAGAAATGATCCTGAACTTATGTGAAATTTTCATGTAACTTAATGGGATATACTTACCTGGAATATTGTGTTTGGTTCTATCATCTTTCATCTACAACATTTCTTGCATAACCTTTAACAAGACATGGAACTGTCTTGAATGAATGGTTTTGAGGCCACTTAAAGAATCACTGGCAAAGGTATCAGCAAAAAGTGATTTTAATAGAAATCTATAAAAGTGCGACAACAGAATTTGATGGCAAGGTTCACTCTATTACTCATTACACGGATTAAGTACACACAGGGAAAATCATGTCAGAATTATGTTGGAACGATTTATGCAGAGATTGAAGATAAAAGGGTAAGGGAGACCCTCCCGTTGAGTCATGAGGTTCATAGAAGACCTAGCTGGATCTAATCTTAGTCTCAGACTTGGATAACGGTTTATGTCTGATACAAAAGGGATAAGGAGACCCTCCCATTGAGTCATGAGGTTCAGAGTAGACTCCCTTGCTCTCTAAACTTCTCTGAGAGGAGTCTAGGTATGGCTGGATCTGCCCCTAGTCTCAGAGCTGGGCAACAGTTTTATATCTAATAGGAGGGATATAAGGAATAGGGAGATTCTCCCGTTGAGTCACAAGGTTCAGAGTAGACCCCCTTGCTTTCTAAATTCCTTCTCAGAGAGGAGTCTGGGTGCAGCTGGATCTACCCCTAGTCTGAGACCTGGTCAACGGTTTATGCCTACAGGATTGTATCTGTTTAGCAGCAATTTAAAGTTCATTCATAGTTCTGAGGTAGGTCATAAGATTCTAATAACACTTAATCATTAACTAATTTGGCAATTACAAAGTGAGGTAGTCAATTTTACTACAACTACTAAATCAACTTAACTACAGATTGTGCTTATCATTGATGATCTAAATCAATACACACAAACACACACACACACACAAAAGAACTAGATCAATTCATATATATATATGGTACCAAAGCTAGATAAGTTCATAAAAGCCAAAAGCTAGATAAATTTATAAAGGTATACCTGTTAAAAACTCCCCTTGAGTCTCATGAAATACTCAACATTAAATGCCTTGGCATTTCTCAACGGGTGAAGGGTTGAGCCTCAAGGAGTGTCTCGGCCAAGGAGTGTTTCAGCCCAGGTCCCGGTGGTCCTCTGAATATCACAAACTCAAGAGTTTGCCAACTCTGAGAGGCGTTCCACTCAGAGGGAAAGTCTGGGTGCAGCCCGCTGTGGTCCAGGAGAGCTCAAAGGGTTTCGCTTGGGACCGCTGTTTATAGGTTTACCAGATGATTGGCTTTAGTCATCTGTGACAATTCCCAGGATTTCAACAACAATGGGGCCATTTCACTCGAATTACAACTGAGATAGGGGTGTCAGGGAATGATGGATTACCCCCAACTTTGTCTTCCACCTGGGTTAGGTAACAAAAGTTCTGGTATGGTCAGTGCTGTTCCTCACTTCAGCCATGCAAGAGTTCTGGGAACAGTCAAGGGATGCTTCACTGCCCAATTCACTACAAGAAGGCCAAAGTTTATCAGGAGTTCCTGAGGTCATAGAGCGACCCTGGGAAAAAAAAAGGGGGGGAAGGAATGCACCACCACCTGTTTCCTTTCCAGCAAAATAATCTGATGTAACAATGATTTTTTGAGGATTAATTTATTGATGCCTGATAACTATCTTGAGATGCCTAGTTGGAAGCTGACAAAATAGGTGCAGAGCATTATTATCACATCACATTAGCATTTAAGATGGCAAAGATTTTTAATACTTGAAGAGACACCATGAGTATTGATTGATACCAAATGTTAATCCACAGTCCAAAATTCCTGTGAAACAAGTTTTCTGCTCATCCCGCACCTATTGTACCTCGCAAATGAGAGAAATCATTCATAAAATCCTAGTATCTTTGATGAGGCACCTACTGAAAATAAAATTCAAGAAAGTACTTTTATCTGTGCATATAAATTTATTCTCAAACCGATTTTTGTGTGACTGATTAACCTCTACCATTTCTATGAGCTAGTAGAGCATTAAACACCATGGTTATGAAAAAAAATGAAGAATTCCAAAATTATTCTCTCTCCTGGACAATCTTGCTGAGAAGGACTTTGAGAGTTTCAGCTCCCTTTTTTCTTTCTTTCTTTTTTTTTTCTTTTAATACAGCTAATTGTTCTAGTACCACTCATAAATAACCAAGTGTTATATAAGGGAGACTGCATTGCTTAGGTGGAGGAATCTGTTTAGTCTTTGATGTTTCTTTAAACTTTTTGGTACAGGAGGACAGCTCAGGATCTTAAATCAAATTTCTAGTTAAAACTTACATCCAAGCTTCTGTTTTAAAAGAAAGCATTTGATTACATTATAAAAGCAGCATGTTAAAAATAAAAACCACAGTATTTGGATATCTTTTTTTCAACATTTTCAACATTTTCTTCATAAAAAACCAAGAAAGATATAAATAGACATAATGAATAAGGCTAAATAGTTTTCCTGATTTGTCTATCTCTCACCACTTTAAACAATGGCAAATATTTAGGGACAAAGTATAAAAGTAGAGTAAGTAGTAATAGTAGTAGTAGCAGCAGCAGCAGCAGCAGTAGTAGTAATTCTCCACAGAACTTCCTGAACCACATAAATTATGTTTATGGACTTCTGGTTTTTTTTAAACAAATAGCCAAGACCACCTTCATACTTAAGCAAAGGATTCAGATTGAGAATAAAACAGAAATTCAGGTTTCTGAATGTAGGGTTCTACACAGGAGATAAGTGTCTAAGACATCATCAGTGGAGATCTAGTCAGCACAGTCAGAAACATTCAGCTGATGATTAAGAAAATCCCTAGGGCTTGATTCAGTTACCCCATATATATTTTGTGTTTATAGGAGGTGCCCAAAGACATCCAAAACATCTGTACAAGACTGACAGATCTGACACAGAGCCTTTGCTAGACCTGTGACCTCCTGGATCAGCAGCTAGAGGCTGAGCAAGTAACTTTGGGTCATTTCAGGCCTGAAACCTCAAACCATGAAGTGGCAGAAGCATTCGGGAGACTCTGTTGCTGAGGTGCTCAGGTCAGTTTTGGATGAAAATTCTAGCAGTAACTTTTGTATATCTTTTCAGAGGCCACAATGATGCTCAATGTAGCTTAGTCAGCACTGGTCCTGGTCAGCACTGAAATGGGTGTCAGTAGGCAAAAAGATCTGATGTGAAATAGGTGGAGTTCNTTTTTTTTTTTTTTTTTAATACAGCTAATTGTTCTAGTACCACTCATAAATAACCAAGTGTTATATAAGGGAGACTGCATTGCTTAGGTGGAGGAATCTGTTTAGTCTTTGATGTTTCTTTAAACTTTTTGGTACAGGAGGACAGCTCAGGATCTTAAATCAAATTTCTAGTTAAAACTTACATCCAAGCTTCTGTTTTAAAAGAAAGCATTTGATTACATTATAAAAGCAGCATGTTAAAAATAAAAACCACAGTATTTGGATATCTTTTTTTCAACATTTTCAACATTTTCTTCATAAAAAACCAAGAAAGATATAAATAGACATAATGAATAAGGCTAAATAGTTTTCCTGATTTGTCTATCTCTCACCACTTTAAACAATGGCAAGTATTTAGGGACAAAGTATAAAAATAGAGTAAGTAGTAATAGTAGTAGTAGCAGCAGCAGCAGCAGCAGCAGCAGCAGTAGTAGTAATTCTCCACAGAACTTCCTGAACCACATAAATTATGTTTATGGACTTCTGGTTTTTTTTAAACAAATAGCCAAGACCACCTTCATACTTAAGCAAAGGATTCAGATTGAGAATAAAACAGAAATTCAGGTTTCTGAATGTAGGGTTCTACACAGGAGATAAGTGTCTAAGACATCATCAGTGGAGATCTAGTCAGCACAGTCAGAAACATTCAGCTGATGATTAAGAAAATCCCTAGGGCTTGATTCAGTTACCCCATATATATTTTGTGTTTATAGGAGGTGCCCAAAGACATCCAAAACATCTGTACAAGACTGACAGATCTGACACAGAGCCTTTGCTAGACCTGTGACCTCCTGGATCAGCAGCTAGAGGCTGAGCAAGTAACTTTGGGTCATTTCAGGCCTGAAACCTCAAACCATGAAGTGGCAGAAGCATTCGGGAGACTCTGTTGCTGAGGTGCTCAGGTCAGTTTTGGATGAAAATTCTAGCAGTAACTTTTGTATATCTTTTCAGAGGCCACAATGATGCTCAATGTAGCTTAGTCAGCACTGGTCCTGGTCAGCACTGAAATGGGTGTCAGTAGGCAAAAAGATCTGATGTGAAATAGGTGGAGTTCTAAGAAGGTTTTAAAATTCAGGGGTGGATGGGTGCCTCGCATTCTACAATAGTATTTTACATAAATTACTTCATCGTCAAGGGCACAGCTTCATCAATTGGAAGGAGTGCAATTTTTGGTATGGCTTGGTGGATTTCTTGCTACTGTGTGTTGTTGGGATACATGTCAGAGAACAGTTATGTAGGGTACATTGAAGTAAATGTTCCAGCTCTTCTGCAATATATTTGGACAGAGGCACTTGAGAATGTGGAGCCAGGTTGGTTAGCACCCCATTCATACAATGGAAATGGGGACTGCTAACCAGGTTTCAGTTGGCAGCAATGATGAAATGAGTGTATCGGACTGAACACTGATGATTTTAATTTAGTTACAATAGGAACTAAGCATGGCTACCTCCTTTGTTAGTAACATGTTCCAAATTCAATAGAATGTGACTTTGTAAGTGACCTCACACTTCAATGAGATTTTAGTTTATTGTTTTGAAAATTTATTACATTTCATAAAGTTGAAAGTTTGTGTTATTTAGTTTATGATAGGAATTAAGATACTGGCTTAATACTTGTTAAATATATTGGTAGAATTCACATCCAATTTCATTAAAAGAAGTGGAATCAGTTGCAAATACCATTATTATTTTGAGCTTTTTATCATTGTCCAACCCATGTTAACATTCCTAGTTGGTCAAGTTAGGATGACTGCAATGAAAGAGCTGTAAGACACCACTTGAGCTCTGTTTAACTATTTCCTTGTAAGTCACTTATCATGAAAAATTTAAATCTGTTTTAGATGTTTGTAGCACTTTACAAATAGATTATGATCTTAAAATACATTAATCAAAATAAATATAATAAATACACTTCTTAAAATATACATATATCTGTAGCCATCGCTATAAATATAAATTACTTAGCACAATACTTAATTAATTTTTTTTTTCCCCTCATTACAATTAAAGGTTTAGTGAATGAGCAGTATCGGTTACGGTTTTACAAATCTTTACATACATGCAGTGATTGCTGTTATGTGGAAGTGTACCACCTTTAATATTGAGTTCTCTGATGTGGTATTTAAAACTCTTTAGTAGTGTAACTCTGATACACGTTTGAACAGAATCATAGAATGATGTGAATTGTAAGTGGTCTCTGAAGGTTATCTGGTCCAGCCCTCCCATTAAAACAGAACCAGTCTGAGGAGGTTGCACTGGACCTGGACCAATCAAGTTTTGGATATCTCCAATGATGGAGATTCCACAATCTCTCTGAACAACCTCTTCTAGGACTTCACCACCACCATGGTGATTTTTTTTTTCTTAATATCTTGTTGGAGTGTCCCTTGCTGCGTCTTTTGCCTCTTGTCTCTCATCCTTCACTGCTAACTTCAGAAGAGCCTGGCTCTGTCCTTTCTCTACCCTTCCAGTAGGTAGTTGTAGACAGCAATAAGATTGAGCCTTCTTTTCTCTGTTGAATTAATAGGTACAAGTGATTGTGTGAAGCTTTGTTGAAGTAAAATATGTTCAGTAGATTTTGTTTATGCTGTTGTTGCTGTTTTAAAATGAATCTTCTTGAGTCTGATTGGCCTGGAGAACTTCACAGTCTTTGCCAAGGTCTGACTTGTTGCCTTTCCTCAAGGGAGTGTTGACACAGTGCCATCTCCCTTCCACTATTCATCTTGTAGATTGCTACAGTGGGTTAATAACCTCTATTGAAAATGTTCGGGAATTAATGCTGCAGTTCTGTCTGGTTTTGTGGGGATTAGTGTTGATTTAATTAAATTTGTTGGTATTTCTAACTTTTCCTAGGCTACATCCTGAGGGCAGCTAAGGCTCTACTGCACTCTAGCTTCACTTGAGTTTCTCACAGAGATATACTGGAACTATATTTCCTCTGAGTCATGTCTATTCCTTTACAAAATTACTGGGTTTACAGTCCACTGTAACATGGAAGCAACTATAGGAAACACTACGGCTTTGAAGACATGCTTAGACACTGGTCTCAGGTGGGTTGCCTGTTACCTGTTAAGGATTTAGTCTGAACTGTTTAAGCAATAATATGACTTGGAAGTAATTTATCTGAGTATGTTGTGGTAAACGCAGATTATATACATATATTATCTATTATTGTCATGCCATTGAAGGAAAATTCATTATGCAAATGTTTCTATTCTAGTACAAGTAGATGTGATTTTAATAATTTCTTGAGGTTGTTTCTAGCCCCTTGCAAAGTTCTTCGCTTCAGGCTGTATATTTTCTTTCATTAAATGTTTCTTAACCCTTAAAGGTAAGTGGAGACATCTCCATGTCTGGGAAAACTAGGAGTTGGGTGAAGTACTTATCCACATTTTGTGGATTCAGAGTTGCATTTTAAAAACATCTTTTTGACCATTTTTCAGCAAAAGTTTTATAAATTAAGTTTCTTTATACAATTTTTTATGAAAAATGGAGTTTTGGTTAATGAACTCACTTTGTTTAACCAAGAAAGTAAATTCTAACTCTCTATGATGGCTAAAAAAAATTGTCATTGCAATCACCTTTTAATTTGAAAGATAACATTATGCTGAGGGTTTTATGTGAGATCTTTATGTCATGGAAGAAGAAATTTGTCAAGTCTAGTGTCTAGTTCATATTTGTTGTCTGTCTTCCTTTTTCTTGTTTTCTCTTCAGGGGCAACACTTTTAAATCCTCAGCTACATAACTGAACACTCAAATATCACTGTTGTTTAGCATTTCTTAAGCTTGGATGTTTTGAAAGATTGAGGTCATGAGACATTTCTCTGGGGTGTGGCAAGGACTATTGCTATGAGATTCCAGACTGGTTTAGGTAATGATTTGGAAATTATTGTTCTTTTCCTGAATTTGAGTTCATGAAACAGATGAAAGAGACACAGAGACTGTGATGTCTAAATGTGACAAAATTTTAGCAGTATGCAATTGTCTCAGAAGAAGAAATAATTTAACTTTATTGCTACTTATTTTGCACCATGTTTGAACTTGATTGCCAGCTTGCAGTTTTGAGTGGCATACAAATTATTTTCAAACATGCAGAGACACACCTTAACACTTAATAGATAAGCTGGGAAGATAAATGAAAGGCTGTAGAACTGAAATCTATTGTCCAGTATTTTTCAGAGGTATGGGGTGTGTTTTCTGAATGCTGGCTCACACCCCTTAAAATTTACTTTAAATAGCTTGCTACTCTTCAGTCTAAGCTTAAAAAATGTGAGGAATAACCTTTTCTCAGAAGAAATTGCAAGAAAGAAATGCAATAGGCAGAGGTCAGATGCATCTAAAATACTGGCTTTGTGGAACTTTATTAATGCCAATATTAGGCCAGTTCTGCTGCACTCTTATTCCTAGCAAGCTCTTAAGATTCATCTAAGTTTTTAAATTCACTTATCAGGTGCTGATGTTTTATTCTTCACAACATCCTTGCCACTCTGCAATGCTAAAAGAAATGAGAATAGTGCAAACATTGGAAAGAAGTATTCAGCATGACCCAGCATTTAAAAATATCAGCTATCTTTCCCACCCTTCTTTTCCACTGGCTTTAATTTACTGATTATTTGAGTTACTGTTTTAATAAGTTTTTTCTACCATTAATATCAATTATTGAGTCCTGACAATGTAGTTAATCTTGCATAGGAATGCAACTGTGACTTACAGGCAGTACAAAAGTCATAATATACTGCTGAAGAGTGAAATCATGAAGCCTTTCCCCCTAAGGGAAAAAAAATATTCACTGGATTTCTAATTTGAATATTCTTGCACCAAAATAGTTTTTAGTTTGAGCTTCACTTTTCAGATACTTCTTATGGCACTAACTCATTCATCCTAAGCCATTGTGTTACAATGCTAGGATATTAAACTCTGAAGAATGCCTGCAGAGCCTATGTAGTAATTCTACTTTTCTAAGGATTTATATTAGACATTTTTTTTTATCACTGCAGATCACATATACATAATGTGTGCCTCCTTGCATTAGACCTTGTGTTCTTAGCTATATTGGTTAAATAAATTCTTAAACTTCAACAACATGGTAGCTATTACTGCTTATGCAAGTGAGAGCCGAATCAGGATCATTATTTCCCTTAAAGGTTGCTGAAGAGATGTATAAATTTGTTTCATGATTAATATGTATTAAAAGCTTCAGCAGGTGAACTGTGGAATTAGATCATATTCTCAAATGACAGGAGGGAAAAAGTTCTTTGTTATGTCTATGGAGCTTGAACAGCATTTAAATAAACGCTAAAGTCATTCTTATGCTTTTCAAAGTAAAAAGTTTTTCATCTTTCTGAATGTGAAATACAAATTTAGTGATGTTCTCCCACATCCAAAGTGCAAACTAGTTTGAAGAATGCACAGTACACATTGTTGCAGTATTTTCAGTAGGGAGATATGGTAACTTGTCTCTAACACATGATTAATATGATACTTTATTTTAAAGATGTCAAATTTAAGTATGCAAAGAGCCCTTTTACTTTGGTTTGGATGCAAATGTGAAGTCAAATCTAAGTATAGGTTTTTAAATGCAAATGATGATCTGTTCACATTTATATACCTCTAGAACTTCAGAGTTCTTGAGAGTTCTGAAAACTTTCCTAATCTATTGCATCTGCTAGCATGAAAATGAACTAGTACATATTGACAAGAGCCAAATGTTTTTCATATTTACGAAAGTACCTCTAGGAAGATTTTCGAAGTATGATTTTTAATATACTTTTAAACTGCTGTGAGTAAACAACCAATGTGTTCTTAAAATCTGCTAAATCAGATCTGCAGCAGTGTGATTAATGGCAAATTTGGGGTATATGTGGACCTATCAGGAAAGTTACACTTCCTTGCTCCTCTAAGCCAAGCATAGCTCTATTAATGTTGAAGGAGCTGCTGGGGAATTACTGAATGTTGTATTGTTACTGATGAGTGTGTTTGAACACAAAGCAGAAACCTCTCTGGTATTACAAAACTTCCCTTACACTTCCTATTAGATAGCAAATGTGAACCAAAGTGTCAGACTGAACTAGGGGAAAAGCTGACTGTATCAAATCATCAACTGAAGAGCTCCATCAGACAAACTGAAGGATCCCTCAAGGCCTGCAGAATTTCAGCTGCATTGGCTTCTGCCACAAATTGAAGTACCAGGGAGAGACTTGAGTTTCTTGCAGTGTTAATAACCTTTTGGAAAGTTTGCTCCCTCCACTTAGCTAAACCCAAATAACAGCAGCAAGCTACAAGTTTTTGTAGGCCTGTCAGCTGATATTTTAAAGTGATGTCATTCATACTACAAAGTCAATTAAAGTTTTCCTTACGAGAGAAGGAAAATTTAGATATTTTATAAGCATATTCCTTTGACTGACATGGGAAAGCCTTTATATTGCAGGCCAAATATATGACAAGCATTCAGAAATCTCTGCTAGCATGCTGCATTTACAATACTGGAATAACAGTTTGAGCACTCCTGCTGAATCAATAAAGATCTGGCAAGCTGATATAAGATGCAACTAAAGGACTGAACCATTTTGCACCTGGACTACAGGATATACTTTATCTGTAAAGTAGAACAATGAGGTTGAAAGTAAGCCTTCTGTGTTTTTACTAATAATATGTAGGAAAAAATCTGTACAATGACTCTGAGTTGTATTTTGTTTCCCTCCCCACTTATAATGCCTGACAATTTATTTTGTATTAGTGTAATTTCATCTCAAGGGTCATTACCATGTGACTGCATGCAGTCACCCACACTATCTTGCCAGTGCAGCCACAGGTGTAAGCCGTATCTACAGATGTAGCCACAATATATAGATGTAGCCACAATGTGAGAACAAAGCACACTGTGGGAAAATTCACCGTGCTTCTGAGTATTTATTTCACTAAGCTCTGTCTTCATTATCAATTTAGTGTGGCCCAGTAAAAACTGTTAACCTCTGAGAAGGGTTTGGCTGTCTGTCCTCTGTATACCCTCCTATTACATAGCTGAAGACAGCCATAAAATCTCCCCTGCACCTTCTCTTCCTAAGGCTGTACAAGCCCACTTCTCTCAGCCATTTTTTATTCATCTTGTGCTCTGGCCCCCGACCATCCTCGTGACTCTCATTGGACTCACTCCAGTGTGTTAATGTCTTTCTTGTACCCTGGGATCCCAGAACCCGACACAGTACGCTGCATGCGGTCACACAAGTACTGAACACAAACAGAACTTTTGATGCATTTAGTGGCAGACGGAGCTTACCTTTGCCTGTACAGGTAAGTACATCAGCGTAGAGGTGAACAGATCCTGCATTTTACACTTTTCATCCCACGAAGCTGAAATACTTAATCAGCATTCTGCCTAGGTCAATAACTACATCAATCCCTAGATGTTTTGGAAAATATTCCTAACTGTAATAAATATTTTTTCCCTTTCCCATTGCTAGCACAAAAAGAAACCAAGCCACTGTCTATGTGAAGGGGCTTTTCTTCCTTACTTACTGTGTCAGTATCACACAGTAATGGTGGCAAAGTGTTCCCTGCTTTGCTATGGCCCGGACCTAGCCATTGCGTAAGGGAGACAAAAAAATCTGTAAAAAAATCTGCAAAACCAGTTTAATTTTTTTTTCTAAATTAAGAATTATTATTTTGTTTAGTAGTGGTGGTTGCATTTTTGTAGAAACATTAATTTTATGGCTTCCTGTTGACAGAATCCCATTGTTATCCTCTCAGGATGGTAAAAGAATAGATTTATTTCTCTACAACAGTTATTTGTATCCAAAGATATTAAAAAATATTAAGAGTGGAGGAGGTTCTCAGTGGTTTCTTAAGATGGCATTGTGTAGTGTTTTTATTTTCAAGTCCTTATACTCAGAATAGCTTACAAATTGTGAACTCTAGATAAAAAGGATCAACCTGGAGGGTTTTCTGCCTTTCATGTGTAAACTACTCTGTGTCAGTGTTCACAGTACAAGCAGTGATGTCATTATCTGCTAGATATGAATGCATTCTGAACTTACATGGATCTGCCTTAAAATAATAGGAGTTCAACATGATACTTAATACAACACTATTTGGGAGCACTCTCTTGAATATGTTTACTTTTCCCAGAAAACACAGAGGCACATTCCACTTTCATCTCATAAAAGATCAGACAGCTTCTACTTTGTTTAGATCAGTGGCTTGCTATTGAAGCTTTGTTAAAGTTGTTCATCAGTGAAGCTATTATTTAGTATATGTGGTACAGACATTAACAGCTCATTTACACATTTGTATTGAAGGTCAAGTGTTTAACATACTAGTTAGGATTAAAAAACAATTTTTTTGGGTGAATTTTGTGCATTAGAAGAAGTACTTTCACTGCAAGAAAAAAAAGAACTGACAGAAAAAGCATTCACTTTTTTTTCTGTTCCATTTGTGTTTATTGAAGAAATGTATATTTAAATGAGAAATCTTTCCTCCTAGATACAACTTAACACAACGTCTCCTTTTGCTGTGTTTTTGAAAGGTAAATTCTTCTGTTTATGACATCACAGTCTAATACTATGACAGATTGTAATTGCTCAAATAAACTTGGATCGACTAAGGGCATTGCAGGATTAATTAGAAAAAGACACTTACTGAAAAATAAGCAAACACAAAAAACTTATTCTAAAATTAATAGTTAAAACAAGAATCCTAAAAATCGTAAGTACGATTCTATAACTTGGAGGTGGGGGGATAACTGAATTTCAATGTCTATTATTTCATTATATAGTTAATTTCTCTGCCTTAAATTCTATTATTTAAGCACTTTGTGTGTGAAATTCATACTTATACTCAGTTCTGGTGAAGGCTAGAATTATGAAAATTGCTGCTTAGCAGGATGGCTGAAATCACAATTTTGTCATCTTGGGCGTGTTGTATCAGGATATACTCTATCTGCATGTGCTGAATGAAGCTCTGCTCACCCCAGACATAGAAGAAAAGGAACAGTGAAGGATAACGAAATGGTCAGAGGTACAGGATTGTTTCTAGATGAGAATACACTAAACATTATGATCTTACAGCTTGTAAAAAAAATACCTGGGAATACTTCCTCTTCATTTCACATAAGCATGAAGGGATATCCAGTGAAACCATCAGACATCATGTTCGAAACAAAAAGAAGAGCTGCTGATCAAACATAATTAAACTTTGATATTTACTACGTTGGGATACTGTACAGGCCAACAGCCTATATAGGTTTTAATAATAGTTGGATTAATTTATGAAGCAGCTGTTAAACATGATAGTGTGTCTACAGCTTCTGACTGAAGAAGTCCCTCAATATGCTCTTTTCAGGAAGCTGGGAAATCTATTAGGGAAAGAATCAATCTTTAGTCTCCTTGTTTCTTGTATTCTTTCCCTAAGTATGGTCACTGGCCTATGGGCAGAGAGACTATGTTGTGCTAAGCAGCCTTTTACTTAATTCTGCATTCAAACGTGTGATTTTGAAACCAGCAACCCATGTGGCTTTGTTGGATGGCAAGATCTCTTTAGCATACATCTATCCATACAGCTGCTTCTTTCAAAGACTTCACTGCTGTAAACACAAAGGCAGGCTGAAATGAAATATTGGTAAAAACCCATAATATCTATAAATAGTTATAGTGTAGAATATTAACATTGGTTTTTTATACTCTGCAGAAGTGTATCTATAATTGCATTTAGCTGAGAAATTTCATGTGGAAACAGAAAATACCTGCAGAATGTTTTTAACATACTCCTGGTTTCTTCTTCTTTTTCTAATCTGCCCACAAACAGTAGTTCAGTATTGTCCCTTAATTACAGTTTAGCCTAGTTTTCCTTTGCCTTGGAGGAGATGCTGAAAACCTGCAATAGCAAAGACAAAAAGAAATTGGAAGAAATATATGAAACTGGAGAGTTATATGAAAGGGGTCAGTGAAAAACATTAGAGGATTTTTTCTACCAAAAGAAACACAGAGAAAACTAATTGTACCAGAAAATACAATTGCCAGAATGTTGTTGTTTAGCTTCCACTCTTAATTATTTTGCACAGCAATAGACAGACATATGGAGAGTCTTCTTTTCTGTAATGCTTCTGGAAGACGTTTCTGACTGTATGACTTTTCTTTCTTAGGCCCTGTTCTCCTGTTCTGGACTAGGTTAGGAGGCATGAAGCAGTGTCAAAAGGCATCTAGTTTATGTGTATTATTTGCATTTACATAAAAATACACATACGTAGTACACATGTATGTGTATTATTTATGTATCTTTTTCCTTTCTCAAGGAAGTTTTTGTTGTCTGCTAAAAAAATGTAAGTAGCAGAGCAACTGAAACCCTTCTTGATTGAAGTAATGCTCTTTCCTGTAACATGCTATGATGGGCCATTCCTGAGGCATCTGCTAATAGGTTGCAGAAAGAGTTCAGCAACAATTATAGAAATTATTCCATATGTTTCACCAGGTTTCTCACCTAGATATTAAGGGCATTAAATCTTTCGTTTTACTAGGGTGGAAATTGAGCTGGGGCACAAATCTACTTGCTTTATATTGGCACAATAAGAGATGCTGTTTTGAGGGTCAATTGCATCTTTAAAAAATGTCAACATCTCTCTTGACAGAAAGGTCAGCAGGAACAGTGTCATTACATATATTTGCAGGGACATGGATACTTTCATAAAATCCCACTTGAATGACACAGGATTACAAAATAGTAAAGATAAGACCAGGTGAATTAAAGATGTGCATGTACCTGCAGCTGGCATAAAAAATTTACATATTTCTTTAAAGGGTTTTTTTGCCTCATTTTCCTAGTATCTGATTGTTCCTCAGCTAATGATCACCTCTGCAATTAAAACAAGTGCTGATATTTTGTTGATAAAGTACTGCGGAAAAAAAGAGCTATGCATAAAACCCCTTCTGCCTGCTGAAGTTACTCTTAAATATTGCAGTGCCTAAGAGCTAGGTTTTGAGCCCAGCAGCATCAACAGGTGGCTAGGTTCCCTACTTAAGCAATAAAGAAATCGGGGCTGTTTTAGGGTAATCTCAAAAAGCCACACATTGAGCTAGATGAATGCAAATACTGCACAAATACAGAGTTTTGAGTTCCTTCTCTCTGAACTTCGTGTCTCATCTTTAAAACTTAGGAAGTGAGTGGGAACGCTGGTTGACAGTCAATGACCACCACTGTGCTTCTTGAATGAAAATTATCACTATGCTCTATGTCAGTGCTCTCTAACAACACAGGTGTGGTGCCTACCCTTTTACAGAACTGCCTAATGGTTAGACTTCTCCAGAGAACTGGAAAAGAGACTTTGTACTCCCTTTTCTTGAGGAAGGCCTAGAATCTGCAGGGGGACTTTGAACAATGGATTTATTATGCAGAATATGGCTAGTCCATCTTCAGCAGTGTTCAATTTTTTTTTTTTAAATAAATTAATTATCCACTGCTGATTTGGGTTGTGCTGAATGATGTTAGTATTTTTGATCTGTATTATGAATGTTCATAACAAGCTCATTAGACTACACCAGTGATTAGTTGCTTTATCTCCAGATTGTACGATTATTTAGGCAGTAGCGATCATGTCAGCAAGAGAGGCACTCCAGTGTGGTCATGGGGCCTGTGTCCAGATGGTCCAGACTGTCTAGCCCTTTGACCACTCTTGAGGATATCATGAGGTGCCCTGGTTGACACAGTGGAGAGGAAGGCAAAAAACATTGCTTACAGTCTCTCAGCCTCCCTCTGCCATAAGTCACACCCTGATCTTGAGTCAAGCTTCTTCTTACATGATCAATAGGCACCTGTTAGAAATGTACCTCAGTTGTCCCATTTAGCTGGTCAGGAGCTCCCTGACTATTGCCTTATGTTTACAGCTCCCTCAAAGTACATCAGATTCTGTGCACACACTAAATGGGCATTCAGTCCCCTTAGCTTGGCCTCTGGCATTAAACCTCAGACCATGCAAAGTCTTCTTCTCAGGGAGGACTGGACGGTTTATCTGCCATTCCTTTTGTAGTGGTATTCTCCAAGAATACCTACTAGAAATGTCTCTTTCTGCTCCACATCTGCTGGTGCATGCTAGAGGGTTATGCCAGCTGGTGTGCCCCTGGAGAAATATTCTATTGAAATATGATGTTAACAGTCAAGGTCATGTTGTCACCATTCCTGTGACTTCCCACCTCATCATGTCATTCTGGGGAAGGGAAAATACTGTGGGTATCCTTGGAAGCATATGCATACATGTGAGAATTAAAGTTAACCATGTCTCAATTTCTGGCATTAAAGATTCCTGTGAAAGTAGCTGTCATGCTGCTGTTCATGTAGGTAGCCAAGACGATCATTCTGAAATTAGTATATCAGGAATTCACCATTGGATTGTAGGTTAAAAATGGCAAATTCCAGATGAGTGTTTCCAGTGACAGCAGAACTGTTAATTCTTGAAAAGTGTCAATGGAATTGAGGCCACAAAATTTCAGTCCAAGATTTCAGAGCTGTAAATTATCATGGATTAGAAAAATGTCTGGAAGTAATGTTCAATCATGAGGACAATGTAGGAAAAGGAAATTTCTGTGTGATAGTTACTTAGATATCATTGGCAGAGCTTTTAAGTGCAATTTTAAAGGCTGTCAACTAAAAAAGGAATATNCTGCCAGATTAAACCATGACACATATCTTTTATAACTTTAAAGTAAAAGAAAAGCAGAAAATAAAACTATCACCAGTTTCTATATTTTTTTTCCCATTTGTGAAAGTTTCTTTTAAATATTAGAACTATTTAAACTATATTCTGTGACTTTGAGGGCATCAAAAGAATTGTTTGTATCAGTATGGAGATTGAATGAAGGTGATCTGAGATAAGCATTTGAGTTTTTTTCCCCACATTTTTACCTTATCTGTATAAAAAAAAAAAAGGAAAAAATCGGACAGATTTTTGCACAAAGTGTTTTTTTCTTGTTTCTGGGAATCATTGTCTATTTCTGCCAATGTCTGATTAAGCAGAGGGAAATAATGTCCAATGAACAAGAGAATTACGTTTTTAATATAGCAACATTTGAGGTTTAAACATATACTTTAGCTATTTGTCTAGGTGTTTTTATCATGCCACACTTGCAGAATTTTAGCAACTGTGATATGTAGAGCTAAGGAGAAGCACCAAGGAACAACAAAGAGTAAAATGCAGAGACAGAGAGAGAAGAATTGAAGGATCAGAGGTCAGACAGTGGGAGTTGTTGTATGTAAGATTTACTTCTGGAATTATTTGAGATGGAGAGGAACAAGGAGCCAGCACCTCTTATTATCTAGCAAACTCCCTATTCAGATAGAACATGTCTGAGGAGCACAAGTTTCAACGGTGTTTCCACCCACTTTTTATATCACTCATTAATCACTACTTTATCAGAAAGGGTAATCTCCTGGCCTTGGTGCACTAAATCTCCTCTTTGAGCAAGACCCTAATAAGAAAATATGCTTTTAGTGAGTCCCCAAGGCTAAGATTTTCTTCTCCCTTTACCAGTTAACTTCTTGAAATAATAGGGAAGGGATGCTAGTTGTTTTAAGTCAGGTTTATTATGTGTGTACCATTTCTTTGCCCATGATGCCACTGACAATACTCAGGGGTTACTCTTAAAAGACCAGACCCTGCTTTCCCATGTCCTACAGAGAGTCACTGAGTTGTAACTGGACATATAGATTGTAGTTCCAGAATAAAATTCTTGCAAATTTTTCTACAGATAAGGAATAAAATCAATGTGCGTGTTTCTGATTTAGAGATAAGCAATCATCTGGGATCTGATTCATTATTATTTGCTGAATTATGCCATTGTGTTTAGTACAATGTTAACACAGGAGGTTTTTCAACGTTGTGCTGAGAATTTCAATATCTGGTTCCACTAATACTCATCCTGTTAAACCTGGTCACCCACACCCACTGCAGAATCATGACAAACTCCATCCGTAGATCTAAATAGGACAAATAATACGGTTTTGCAAAAAAATGAAGCATATTCTTCTCTTCCTTCCTGACTCAGTCTTACAAGCTGATAACGCAGAACCAGTATATACCTAGGTATGTACACGTCTTAGGAAGCCAATAAGTATGCTGCACAGAAGTACTCTGAAAATCAGTAGGGGTGTCTTTGATACTGATCCCGGCAAAGCAGTGGCATCAATCTGTGCTGTGGAGCACAGTAAAAAGAGCAGAGAAATTAAAGGTTCCTTGCACTGTTTTGTTTTCAATGCCCACTGTAGTTTTTCTGGCTGAAGTCTGGGAATGAAATTTTTGATATGCAGATTGTTCACACTGGGATTACACGTATTTCATTCCATTTCTCTCTGGATACATAGAGGGTGATTTCCATAGGTAAGGTTGAGTGGAATCTGGCAGTCTAAGCAGAAATTAAATTACTTTATTGCTTATTCACCTTACAGCACCTGCCTTTTCTGGATACAGAAACAATCTCCTAGGATTAGACACAAAACATGATTATGATTTAAAATGGATCTTTCAGAAATGTACCCCTTTGTGTCAGTTCATTTTCTGTTTTGACTAAATTCAGTAACAACCATACAACAGGGTTGTCTTTAACTAAAACTCACTTCACGCCTGTATACCTGCTACACTGAAGGGTTTTCTCCCCTGTAAGGCCTTTATTCTCTACCATTTTGCATAACTGAAATAAAATCCTTACAGAGAGACCAACAAATACCGTTTTCCTACAGAAAATGTCACAAAGGCCTGCCTTCCTTCATATGTGTGCCTTTATCCATGTTTTTCCTAGCAGGCTTTTTTCAGTGGGTGTCCTGGGACCCTGCGTGGAGCACCACTGCCAGCTTCACAGTCACTTCACTCCTTTTCTGACTATGCCACAATCCTTCATTCTCTTTTCTTCTCATGTTACATTCATGAGATACTTGTTTAGACTTGTTCTTGGTTGCATGATTATTTATGTAAAGTAAATAATTTATAAATTAGACATGTATGCAACTTTTTAATGTATATAAGTAATTATTTAATTTGTTCATGTATTATATTATAATTTTGAATCTTTTTTGATCATTCTTCACTATGAGGGTGGTGAGGCAGGGGAACAGGTTGCCCAGAGAAGTTGTGGATGCCAGGGATGAACACCCCTGGAAGTGTTCAAGACCAGGTTGGATGGGGCTTTGGGCAACCTGGTCTAATGAAAGGTGTCCCTGCCCATGGCAGTGGGGTTGGAACTGGATGATCTTTAAGGTCTGCTCCAACACAAACCATTCTATGATTCAATGATTTCCAGTGAAACTATTACAATTAATGCTATTTTAAGAGTAAATGAGTGTAAAATTGCAGATGTCTTTGAAGGAATAGACTTCATTTAGGCAGGAGGTGGTAATTGAAATAATTGAACCTCACATTGTAGTTAAATTTGCCTCCTGCTTCTTTCTTTTAACAGTCACAAAAGAATATGGAATTAAGTCCTTTAAACTTTGAGATGAGATTAATTTCATGTCGGTGTACCTGAGACAAAGATAAAAGAAGGAAGAGTGCTTGAAATGGGGCTTCCATGTTCTTCCTCATAAAACAACTTCTGCTAGAACAAACCTTTCTGACAGGACTTTCTCTTTGGATATGTAAAAAGGCAAGGCTGCATAGTGTCAGAAACTGACAAGCCTCAGGACAGGCTTTTCCAAACATTTCAAAATGCTTATGTCTCTGTGAGGCCCCTTCCTTGGAAAGGAGAGGATATGCTGTTCTGAGAGCCAAACACCTCTCCTGTGAATAGCCCATCACAAAGCTGAGTGGACAGCATGTGTGAGGAGGACATAGAGTTTGGAGGCCTCTGCCCAAGCTGTGAACCTCTCCTCTGCCTGCCCCGCTCTCCAGGACAACAGACTAGGTGGGTATTTCTATTTGTCTGTGGCAGCAAAACCAACTAACAAAGCTTTGGTCTTACGTTTTGTCCTTCTTAAATCCAATTCTTGTGCCATAGCTTTCAGCCTGCATTGCTTTGCCAGTGCAGCTGTGCTGTAATGGTCTGGGCTGAAGAAGTCTTCTAAACAAGCAGGTTTTTCACCCCCTTCATACCATGCAGTGCAGGCCATTACCACTCATTGATACAGCTTGAAGCACTCCAGCAGTACTCTCTGCTGACTGGAAATAGTTGATTCAGTGGTTCAGGGTCCTGCTGAGGACTTGTAGCATGTGGGTGACCTCTCCTGCAGGCGAAGCAGAAGACATAAGCAATTTAAGAGCACTAATGATTGTGCAATCATCGTAGGCCCCTATCTGAGAGCACATGGCTGAGCCTGAAAAAGTAGGGCTATGGAGTGGAGAAGGAGTGGAGGTCGGCTGTGGGTCAGCCAACAGGGTTAGGAGAAGATGGGTTTTGGAATGAGGTGGGGGATATGGAGGTTACAGCAAAATGTAATGAAAAGTGGAGCCATGGGATCCCCCCTTGGGATAGGGCTGAGATCCTGCAGACTAATTTAAGAAGAATTATTAACACTTTTGTGCTTATTGCATAAGTTCCCAGGTAGAAACCTCCAGTTGGACAATACTGTTATCCATTAATCTTTCTCCTGTATTGGGTGAGGTCTTACTGACTTTCTGACTACCTCAGGGTAACCTGACAGAATTTCACTTAAACAAAGTTAATGTAATATAGATTTATACTGCATCACGTTGTATAACAGTTTTCTTGTCTAGTTCATACAGCACAGAGCTCATGTAGTAGATTTAAGATGCTGACAAGTTCTCGTCCCCTGGGAAGGATGAGTTGCTTTAAAGTTACTAAGGTTTCAATGTGAAACAAGAAATGGTGCCTTACAAAGAAAATAATTCCATTGATTTTGTGTAGCTTTTTGACTGATAGGTTGTTCTAAAGACAAAAGAAAATACTTTTGAGTGAAATGAGGAGATTGAGAAGAGAAAGAATATTTCTGCTGATTGTTACAGTTTTGGCTTTTAGCCGCTTGTCAGGTACCTCTTGTTAAGAGGGGAAAAACAGAAGAGAAATTGGAAAGTTTCATGGATAATTATAAAAAAGCCTCAACATAGTCCTTTCTGACTGTACTTGCCTGTCATTTTTATGTGGAAATGTGTTGTTTTTAGTAACACATAACAATTCTAATTATAAACAGTAAAAAAAAACAACAACGCTTTTTATTGTAATCCTAGAAAGCATAGACCCTGTGTGAGAACCAGTGGAATTGTATTGGGGTCTTCCATTGTGATTGTAGTTGAACTTATCTCACCTCTCTTCTCCATGGTCCCTTTCTGTGGAATGTGCACAACTCTGCACTCCTTACTCTGTTCATTGGGATAGGAAACCAATTTCCCCTCTCTCCTTTTGAGCTGGAGAGTCAAAAAGTGACTAGTCTGCCAGTAAACTGGTAAATGTGCATAAGGGGTAGCAGGCTTCTCTTTAAAAACTATCTTTTTTTTTGAGTTTATAGTAGGTGACCAGAATTACATGTTAATACTAGGATGCATGTTAAAGCACTTGAAATATATGTCAACTTCAACAACAGTTGTGAAATACAAATCTTGTTTAGATAAAATACTTTATTCCTTCAGCTAGTGAGTACTTCCAGAAGAAAACCCCATCTGACTGACTTGATTTAGGTAGTTTTGAGGATGATAATGACTCTTAACTTCATTGCTGGAAGACTGTTACAATAGCACACTCCAAAGCTGAACAAATTTGTGTCGGTCACATGTTTTGTTGAGTATTACTGCTAGCTTTTCAGCCTTGGCTTCGTTCTCCTCAGTGCCTCTGAAAGGCCAGGTCTATGAAAGCATGAACCGAGCAGTTTCGGGGTATGGGTATGGTAACTATGACGGCAAAGCTCGCAGTAAATTCCAGTAATCTCCTGTGTTTCCACACAGGAATGCCTTATAACCAGTTTCAAGAGGGATAAGCAGCCTCAACCCATTCTCAATGTACAGGAAAGCTATCTGTAAGTCGCCTCAATGCTAAATGTTTCCCTTTGCTTGTAGAATCCTTCAGACCAGAATCATGCTGACCTAGAACCATACCAGGTGCTTTTGAGACCCCTTTGTCAGAAAGCTTTTAAACCATACAGTTTGTACCATTCTGTTTCATTTGGGCTTTGGCTGACTTTCTTAAACAGGTTCACTTTAGTGGTGACAAATTTTCTTTTCTACTTTGGCAACTTAGAAGATCGGCCTTCACATAACATTTTGCCCACACTCGGCATTTCTGAAACCTGTATTTTAAACTTCTGGTTTAAACTCTAGCTTTGGAGCTCACACTTTAAACTGAGTTGAAAAACTGGGGAATATTTAGGAAAGAACCAGAAGAACGATTTGGCATCTGGAAAACTGGATTACACTGATAATATTTAAGGAAATTCATTTATTTCTATCTTAAGGAAAGGTTAAGAATTTGACTATACAGGGAAAAAAGGAAGCAGATATTGGGAAGTAGGGAACTTTTTAACCTAACAGACAAAGAACATAAGATACTCCATTTATAATTATTAGAATACACAATATGAATAAGGAGCAATTTTCTTTCTATTATGAATTACGATTAACTATTGGAGTAAGGGTTTTTTGCATTTGAATCTTCTGGCCCTGGTACAACAAAAGAATGAAAAATCTTTCAAGCTTTTGTGGCAGAGACAGAAACGTGTCAAAGAAATAATATTTGGCCTGGGATCTGGATCAAGCATTGATTTCCTTTTACTGGACTGGCCTTTGCTGGCTGAATTGGGAAGGTAGAAAAGCTGATCATGGAGAAAGAGCATGAATCTTCCTTGGTTTTTTTTTTCATATTTGCTGAATACTGTTTTTTAACGTTACAGGTTTTGCTATAGGATTTTTTTTTTTAAATTTCATTCTACGGAAAAGTAGGAGAGAGGAATATCTCAAACCATATAGTGTGTTTTTCTTTGTTAAGGTCTGTAAGGGTATAGCCTTCCATGAGGCTCTGCATAGAAATAATGGTCTGCTTGAAATTTCGTGTATGCTTGAAAATTCAATACAGAAATTTTACTAATTAAATCAAACAAACAACTCCCTAAACCCTTCCACACATGCACAGGTCCCTTCACCCACATTGGATAAATAAGCAGAGAATCTCCCTTGCTTGTCAGAAGAATTAATTTATATGCCTCATTTGGATAAGTTACTTGGGCTGCAGGCATTATAACTAGAACAATACATATGTTTACATCACAGCTTCCTCTTAAATTTTTAGAATTCAGTTATAATAGGGACTTCTGGGAATCTAGAAATTGGTAGCTTCTGGCTATCCTGCAATAGTTTGTAAATTCCTCATGTCACACAGTCCACCCAGATTCTCTGCATCTAGCCCTGCATGACCCCAACAAAAAGTAAAGTAGTTTTTCTCTTCCTGCAGCATATCTGGAGAGTTCAGCTAAGATAGTAATGAGTTTACAGGCTACCTAGCTTATCCAGCTAAGGTAACAGTTCCTGGCAATTCTTTAAAATGTTGATGAGCATCATCTCTAATTTACCAGCTCAGACCTCAAGCTGTCTGCTTTCCTTCCTTTTCCTTGTAAGCAAATATAAACCTTTATGTAAGCATTGGTAACTCAGTTTTAAAGCTCAGTAGTATTGTTACAGGGTCCTGATTTAGATCTTGCTTACTTCCCTTCATAACACTGACTTCAGTAGGGTCAGTCTTGGTTTGTACTACATCTTCAGAAACCTCATTGTCAAAGTGTGCCTACATTGGGGTCCTGGTTTGGGCCAGGAGTGCTCTTTTGAAGTGAGTCTCTCTTTGGAGAAACTGGACAGGAACTAGCTCCTTTCTGATGAATTTAAATCAGAAGATGCACTCCAGAAACTCACCTACTCTACTCCAACAGCTAATTGGCTGTCCATGGGACCAGAGTAGGGCTAGTCCATAGTACAATGCCCAAAATGTGTGTCTATTGCTGCCAACAGTAGGTCCTCAGCACTAATTATTTCACTTATAAATCTGCTTCTATTGGCAGCTCTACCTCTTGCTAATGGAAATGTAGCCTCACCTTCACATTTTTTAATTTCTGTGGTATCTTTGCATGACTTTTCAGTAATAACTGAAATGACTAGGAGCAAAATACTCAGAGTTTGATAAATTCAGCTGCAGTTAGCACAAGCAGTTACTGCCTCTCTTTACACATTGCTGATGAAAAAGGGATTGTTTTAGGCTACTGATGATGTGAATGTCCATATTTGCAGTTTTAAGGGTGTGTAGTTGCAGGACTTGTAAAAAGGGTTATGTTAATCAGAGAAAATACTTTTGAAAGAAAACTTAGGAAAGCATGAATCCATCCTTCTGTCCCAAGTCAAGAATGACTGCACACAAACCATTCCTGACCAATATTTGTTGAACCTAGAAAGACATAAAGTTTCTAGTTTTATAATCTAAGTTATAAATATAGTATACTATCCTGGTTTCAGCTGGGATAGAGTTAATTTTCTTCTTGGTAGTTGGTATAGTGCTATGTTTTGGACTTAGTATGAGAAGAATGTTGAAAACACAATGATGTTCTAGTTGTTGCTAAGTAGTGTTTATGCTAGTCAAGGATGTTTCAGATTCCCATGCTCTGCCACGTGCACAAGAACCTGGGAGGGAGCATAGTCAGGACAGCTAACCCAACTGACCAATGGGGTATTCCATACCATATGATGCCATGCTCAGTATATAAAGATGGGTGAAGAAGAAGGAAGGGGGGGGACATTCAGAGTGATGGCATTTGTCTTCCCCAGTAACCGTTACACGTGATGGAGCCCTGCTTTCCTGGAGGGGGCTGAACACCTGCCTGCCGCTGGGAAGTAGTGAAGGAATTCCTTGTTTTGCTTCGCTTGCACACATGGCTTTTGCTTTCTCTATTAATCTGTCTTTATCTCTATTTCTTGCCCTAATTCATTACCAACTGCTTTCTCCAGTTCCTTCTCCAGTTTTCTTTTCTGACTCTCCTCCAATCTCCGTCTCACCACACTTTGAATTTATTCCATTTCCCCCTTCTGCTTTTACTCTACTCCCCACAGCAAGAGCAGATGACTTGCTTTCCTTCAGTAGACCAGGCTCACCAGAAATCAATTAAGGGAAAAGGCTCCTGAAACTCCTGTGGCCCTGACCTCAACCATACTCAAATATTTTGTTGCAGCAACAGTTATTCAGCATGGTCATTTCTGGGCTACGTGGACCATGTTTGGTTATTCTATAGGGATAACAGATGTAGCTTGAGCATAATTTTGGGATCTGTCTGAGGAAAACCAGTGTGATGCAAATGGAATTGAATTTTTTGGCCATTTTAACTATGGAAATTAAAAAGTTCTCTACTAAGTATTTGCCAATTTCAGTCTTCACAGAGTTTGCAAAAAGGTTCCCCCTGACAAGAAGAGAACCTTTTCTCCAAACATCTGGGAAGGCTAGAGAATTTTAAAGATATAATTTCAGAACATTACAGCATAGGCAAAACAAAATATCTTTCCTCTAATAGTATAACATGTGTGAGGAGCAAAGGACCAAGAATGATAAGAGGAAGTGACTGAAAAAAATGACTGTATCAATTTGGCTGAAATTTAAAAAAAATTGAAGTGAACGTTTGAAAAGCTACATACCTATTAAGGTATCCTGCTCAGACCAGTTTCCAATTGCCACTTAGTGTAAGGAAATGCTGTAAAAAGTTTTATACAACTATGCTTATGCATCTTTTAACTCCTGTGTTTCTGTGGTTATTAAATGATTTGTTAAGAAAAATTTGTAACAGGGACTGTCGTGGTTTAACCCCAGCCAGCAACTAAGCACCACACAACTGCCCCTTGCTGGGATGGGGGAGAGAATTGGAAGAGAAAAAAGCAAGAAATTAATTCACTACTTCAAATTGGCAGGCAGGTGTTCAGTCACCTCCAGGAAAGCAGGGCTCCATCACGTATAACATTACTTGGGAAGACAAACGCCATCACTCTGAACGTCCCCCCCTTCCTTCTTCTTCCCCCAGCTTTATATGCTGAGCATAATTTCATATGGTATGGAATATCCCTTTGGTCAGTTGGGGTCAGCTGTCCTGTCTGTGTCCCCTCCCAACTTCTCATGCACCTTGTCATGAATGAGTGGTTTAGAGGCTGATTAAAGAATCACCGTCAAAGGTATTAGCAGAAAGTGATTTTAGTAGAAATTTATAAAAGTGCAACTTAACAGAGTTCAATGGCAAGGTTCATTCTATCATTTAATACATGGATGAAGCATACAAAGGAAAATTGAGTTAGAATTCAGTTGAAATGATTTATACAGAGACCAAGGATGGAAAAGAGTAGGGAAGACCCTCCTGTTGAGTCACGAGGTTCAGAGAAGACACCCTTGCTTTCTAAACTCCTGATGAACCTTAGATGCAGACGGATCCAATCTTAGTCTCAGACTTGGGCAATGGTTTATGTCTAAGGGATTATTTGTGTTCAGCAGCAGTCTAAGGTTCATTCACAGTTTTAAGACGGATCACAAGATTTTGGTAGCAATTAAACATTGACTAATTAAACATTTACAAAATGAGTTAGTAGAGTCTAGTGCAATCATGATGGTGACTTAATTACAGATTATGCTTACTATCATTTCACACACAGACACAAAGATAGATAAATATACAAAGGTATACCTGTTAAAAATTCCCATCAAGTCCGGTGAAATATTCATATCAAATGTCTTGGCATTTCTCAATGAGTGAGGGGTTGAGCCTCGAGGATTATGTCAGCCCAGGTTCCGTTGTCAGTCAGCAACGGTCCTCCAAATATTGCAAACTCAAGAGGTCACAAGCTCTGAGAAACATCCCACTCAGAGGGAGATACTGGGTGCAGCCCACTGCACTCCAGGAGACCAGTGGTGGTGCATTCATACCCCCCCTTTCTTCCCTGGGCCACTTGTTGATCTGGGCCACTTGTTGGTCTCAGAAATTTCCATGAAACCTCAACCTTGGTGTATTGAAGTCTGGCACTTGAGCACTCCTTGACCATATCAGAAACTCTGCATAGCTGAGGCTGGGAACATACTCCTACTGTCTGGCCCAGGTGTCCAGTAGAAGAACACTGAAACCTTGAGAATTTTTTAGTAATTACCACCTGGGACTGTGGCCAGGATGGAAATTTATAGATGACTAAAACCAACCATCTTGCGAACCTGTAAATGGTGGTCCTAAGTGAGGCCCTTTGAGCTCTCCTGGACTGCAGTGGGCTGCACCCAGCATCTGTCTCTGAGTGGGATGCCTCTCAGAGCTTGCAATCTTTCAGGCTTGTGATATTCGGAGGACTGCTGGGTCCTGGGTGAGTCCCTTTCGAAGCTCAACCCTTCACCCGTTCAGAGGGAATGCCTAGACATTTGATGTGAATATTTCTTCACTGAAATCGAGGGGAATTTTTAACAGGTACCTTCTGTATATTTTCATATATATATATATATATATATGTTTCTGTGTGTGTGTGAACTAATAGTAAGCATAATCTGTAATTAAGATGTGATTGTAGTAGACTTCCTAACTCACTTTGCAAATATTGAATTGTTAATGATTAAGCGTTACTAAAGTTTGTTAATGATTAGTTGACAATTAAGTGTTGCTAAATTGTGAATGAAACCTAGACTGCTGCCAAACACATATAGTCCCTGAAATATAAACCCTTAGATTATTTTCCTTTATATGTTTCATCCGTGTAATAAGTAATAACGTGAACCTTGCCATCGAATTCTGTTAGGTCGCACCTTTATAAATCTCTATTAAAATAACTTTCTGCTAATTTCTTTGATGGTGATTCTTTAAGCAGCCTCTAAAACACTCTTTCGCGACAAGACTTCAAAGGGTCTCATTTAGGACAGCTGTTTACAGGGTTGCAAGCTGATTGGCTTTAGTCATCCGTGACAATTCTCAAGGTTTCAGTAACAATGATATCGTCCCACTTGAGCTACGACTCAGATAAGGGGATGACAAATTATACCCGCTCTCATCCCCACTTGGGCCAGGCAGCAAGAGTTCCTGGAATGGTCAATACCTTCCCCAACCTCAGCTATGCAAGAGTTCCTGATACAGTCAAAGGACTCTTCACTGCCCGACTCATTACACCAAGGCCAAGGTTTAACGGGAGTTTCTGAGATCATGGAGCTGCCCAGGATGGGGGGGGGGGGAATGCACCACCACACGCACCCAGCCCACTCGCTGGTGGGGTGGGGTGAGAAGCAGAAAAGGGCTTGACTCTGTGTAAGCACTGCTCAGCAATAACAAAAACATCTCTGTATTATCAACACTGTTTTCAGCACAAATCCAAAACATAGCCCCATACTAGCTACTGTGAAGAAAATTAACTCTATCGCAGCCAAAACCAGCACAATCTGCTTCAGATTCAGCCATACAAGGTTAATGCCACTAGCCTCTTTCACAGATGTGTTTTGGGAAGACGGTTGAATGCCCATGAAGTCTTCAGAAATTCTGTTGAGGAACTCTGTAGGAAGAATTGTGAGTAAGTTAATCATACTGCCTACATAAAAAGGTTTGAAGAGTGTGCAGGAAATAGGCATGCCCATTAGCTGAGCATATTCCATTCTGCACATCAAATTCAGTTGAAGAAATCATGCATGCCCCAATTTTTTTGCCTCTCGGTGTACTCAATCCGATACATCTGGACACTCTGACATGAAGTGGACCATGGTGGTGAAGCACTGGGCGGCACATTACCCACCAGGCACAACTCCTCTCCCAGTGCTTCATCTGTGGGCTGTACACAGACTGCCTCAGATCCACGCACTTGGGGAAACCTGATGTGAAGTCACAGGACAAGAGGAAGGTCCCATGTTGTACTGAAAGGTATAGAGCTTACAGTGGGAGAGAATGGGATGTGAGTGCGTTGTCTGAGTTTAACTGTTGGTCTGTGAGATTTGTAGATGATATATTCCTGGAGCGGATGAGAGGTGAATGACACCTGTATAGACAGTTCTGTCATTTCCTAAATCTGAATCCCAGCATTTGAATGGCAACTTTAATTATGCTTTTTTAACATAGATTCTTTTGTGTATCATTAATTTGTAATTTTGCGGTCTAACTGTAGTCTGAGACAATGTATTTTTTTAGTTTGCTTCAAAAAGATGGGAACCTGATTGTGATTTAATCTACTGTCTTTTATCGTCTTCATTCGTTGAAGAGTATAATTTGCCCCAACTCTTTGTTCCTCTCTCTGCACTTGTTCCAATACATTGCTATCTTTCCAGATATATGTGATGTGAGAAGCAGCCCTGCAGGAACTATTCCCCCCTGCCTCCCCCACGCCCTTTCTCTTCAAGAGCAGGCTCTGACAATACAGACAATACAGATAGCCAAAATAGCATATTCGTCTTTGCAAAAGTAGATCAGAGGCTTACAAGCCACACAGGTAGGAATATCTCAGACTCCTTTGTTCCTCCTTATGTAACTTGCTTTCTTTCCTTAAGGTGGCATCCCTTGGGTGTGGAAAGGGAAGAAATAAGGAGATCAGGTTGCATTTGACCTTGAAAAAAAGAAAATCCTCTTGAACTCAGAACTGCCTTTTTAGATTCTGTAGACATGGAGATCATGAAGAGCTAAAAATATCATTAAAAATATGATGAAGTAACAGGTTGAAAGTTTGAACTATTCCAGAAGGCTGTCCTCTCCAAAGAGATAAAGTTTGAGAACTTCAACTTCAGAGAAACAACTCTGGATGTGAAAATTTCAGACTGAGCAACAGAAGAAATTCAATTAGGTACAATAGAAAAAAACAGATCATGGGATTAGGTGGCTCTGTGTTTTAACTGTGTGTGGGGTTTGAATTAAAATCACTAAAATCACCTAGAATGCAATTTAAGTGGGATGTTGTCTCCTGTCTACAAAAATAAGAGCTTGAACATCTAGTCCCTTTTTGTTTACATCATGAAACAGCTAACACAGTAGCTGCTGTGATTTATGGACTGCATGTTGCATTGGAGAGGGAGGCTCAGTGTTACAGGGAATGCTGAATTTTGGGAGGGAAGTGTCTTAGTAGTGGTCCATGACAGAGTTGCTTAGGACATAATTAAGCCAGTATTGGCAGGGACACCTGTTATTCAAGGAAATTCTAATCATCTTTCGTTTCAATTAAATAGAGTTTCTCTTTCATATTCTTAACCTCTTTGGATCACTATGCTGAAGACTCTTGTATCCTATTCTGTGCTGCACATCCAAGTGCACATCTGCTGAATTGTCTTTAAATAAACTTGGATTAACACTTTTAATTTGTTGCCTTTGAACACTGAGATTTTTAATAAAAGCTTTGGAAAAGAGATATTCACATCTAACGTTCCAGTCAAGCTGTCATGTAATGCTTTTTTGAAGACATCATGGTTTTAGCTAACTTCCTTACTTGGTATCTAATCATAGCCTGTAAAACAGAATCAGCATCAAAAAGACTTGTGCGGCCATTTGAATTTCATAGCCTTGAGAGACAGGATTAATGTTTTACAGTATTTCTGTTTTCTTTTCATTAGTACACCTCCTAGAAGCTTAGAAATAAATGCCCAGTGAGCCAATGAAGTGCTTAAATTACTGCAAACACCAAGAGCTGATATAAATAGGCTAGTTCACTATATATAATTATCAGTGTGCAAATATGTAATTTTTAGCCTTTGTAGAAGTTCATACAGCTCAGTGACCAGGAGCCAGTGCAGAGTTCAGGGGCCTGATTTTAGAACAACATACTTAGACCATGAGTTGCCACCTTTCACTCATGCTTTTGCCTTCAAGCAACGGTGGTGGCCTTGCCAGAGGAAGCAATAGTTTGGACTTTGGTTTGGGAGGTAAGGTAGGAGCTGCTTTTATCACAGGAGTCCTGACTTTATACCTTAAAGCACCACTCTCTCAGGCTGTCTCATAAGGTCATTTCGAGCCCAAGAGCTGATCCTGTCAGTGTTTCCTTTTGAATTTATAATCTGCTCTGCACAGGTGGGCTCCCATGACCAGTGCCAGAAAATGCTTCTGCAGAGCTCTGTGTGGATAGTGTGCAAGGCCTTTCTGGAGTTTTTTTTGAAGGTTCAAGTTTATTCATATGCTATATCCCTTGAAGTATTTGAGGCAGAGGTGATGAATTATGGTTCAGATCCCTGTGCATTGGAATATGGAGTGTAACTTTGCAATTTATCATTGAATATATAATTTTGTGTCAATTTCTACTTCACATAAGTTTTCCATTGCATGCTCTATTTTTGTGTACAAAAAGTATGTTTTAGATAGTAGTGGAGTTAGATATAAATAGATGGAAAATAGTATCTCATCAGCTATAACATCTGACCAGCTGGCAGCTGCCACAGTCTGCTCTGGCTGTTGCTTTGGAAATGCTGTGGGCTTGCCACCTGGCTGTCTTGCTAGGGTCTTGGAGTTGCCTTGTTTTTTGGGTACTCTTGAATGATTCCTTAAAATAATTTCGACAGGTACTGTTTATGTTTTCCTTCTTCAATACTTGCTTCAGATCTTTGGGAAGCATTCTTTGTTAAAATGTGTGTGTAGACCTCACGTGTGTTCCACCTAACGTGGCACCAATGCAAAAATATTTACCTTTAAGTCACACCCACCTTGAAAACAAGGGTGAGCTATGACAACTCTACTGAAAGTGGCTGGAAGCTGTGTCCCTCAGCTCTTCAGAGCATGCCCATGTCATGCAGTGGAGCCCAGTAGAGGCAACCCTGAACTAGTACTCACCTGACTCCTTCCCACCAAACTGGAGTTGGAGGCAATATAGCCATCTCACAGCACTGGAGTACTTGCGCTAAGCATGGTTTATTTGCTAATGAAGCACAGTTTATTCGTTTAACCAAGTGTCACTGGGACACCTCTGTAATCCTCTGGGACCAGTAGCTAAAATCATTTCACTGTGTCTGCCTGTGCCGTTTTACCACACAGAGAGGCTTGGGGCTATTTCAGGGACTGCACATTATTCTGCATTCACAGGCACCCTTTGGCAGTTACAAGTATTTTATCATCTGAAGTTTATCATGTGATTGAACTAGGGTTCAGTTAGAATAGTTAAAATATTGTTTACTAATTCATGCTGATCAATATGTCGGCTCCTCCAACACTTCAACAGAAAAATAGAAGTGATTATCTTTCTGTAGCCTCTGTGGGTTATACAATTGATCTGGAGCTGCACTGCAATCTTTTGCTAGTGTGGTGTATTGACCAAGCTGTGGGAATGTTTCCTGTTTGTTTTTGTTTTGTTTAATATGGATCTGCTAGGAAAAAAAGCAAGAAGAGGAAAAATTATAGCTGAACATAAGACAGACATCTGCAAACCCTTACAAGTTTTTTCAAGTGCAATCTTTAACTAAAAACAGTAATATTTTCAGATATCTGATCCAGTACTGAGCCAACTTGCTATTTGAAAACAGTGAAATAGATGTGTCTCAAAATCCAGCTTTGCAAGTGTTTTGCTCCAACTGCCAAAATAACAATGCTTTTTCAGAAATATCTGCATGGCCTTTGGATCCATGACATAGATACTTTAAGGTGATTTTATTTATTTAAGATATTAAAAATTACTTCAATGCAAAACGGTTTGTGACTTTGAATTGGGTTTTTCTGATTGTTTAGAAGAAGAAATATTTCAGAAAAATGAGAAGCAGGCAGTGCTTTCCAGCACTTTTTAACCAAAGATCCTTCTGTAGCTTTTTTTGTCCAAATTTTCTGTAGGCAAATTGTAAGCATGCTATCTGTCGTGGTCTCTCCTGCTATTCCACTTTCAGAAAATGTATCTTAGTTGAGGCACTGACTGAAAACTGGGTTTTGCAAGTAAGCTAGCTACCAGCTGTAAAATAGTTCTTACTCCCTTTCTAATGCAATATATACTGCGATTTCCTACAAAATGTGTGGGTGTCAAGAAGAGGAATTGAGAACAATTTACTGAGAAATATACTGAAACCTGTTGGTAAAGATACTTTCCTGGGTTATAAAGGTTCAAATTCCATGAAAAAGAACAAGTATGTGTTTGAACATGAGTCTCACATCTGACTGAAAGGCCCCACTTTTGGGCTGCTTGGAAAAAAAGAACATGCCACATCTTCCCCATCAATTCTATGAATGTCTTCTCAGTGTATCCCATTAATTGTTAAGATCTAGGTGTTAAAAAAATGGGAGAAGAGAGACTCTTAATTAATCCTGAAATAATAAAAAACCAATGCTTTTTTGCTTTGTTGAACAAAACAAAGATTTACATTTCTGTTTCAAATACATATTTTTTCCACCCGACTTTTAATTGCCATTAAAATGAAAAATCATTTGCTTGAAAAGACAGAATCATAGATTTACCAGTTTGTATGGGAAACAAATTTCTCAATAGGAAGAGCAGATAGTACAACAGATAGTCTAGAATATTCTTGATTTCAGAATTAGCAGGAAGAAAAATATGGAGATACAGCTTGAAAAAATGTTTGCACTGTCTTCAGGATGGACTGGGCAAAACAAGCATTTCCCAGCACATCCATCTATGGCAATAATTGGTAATTTAATAAAGTACATTTGCAGCTCAGGAAAGTTCCTTTATAACTGCATTAACCAAAATATATAGCTCCACCATAGTTACAAATAATGTAAGATTACTCCATTTTTAGTTATTATTCTGAAGGATTCACAGCACTTAAACCCGTTAAATAACTTCTATGTGAAAAATACTTTAACCTGTTTAATACTGGAGCTTTAATGAATTATATATGAAAGCAATTTCATCTAGACTGTGTTAAGTAGCAGAACTGCATTTTGCTTTTTGTTTGTTTACCCTTTTTTTCTTCATAGAACAACTTATGTAAAGTAGTCCTAGAACAAGCTTTAAAACCAGGTTTTAACTTTGTGTCACCATCCACGGATGAATGTAATTGATGTGGGTATAAATAATGTGATTTTGACTTTCAATATACTGGGATAAGATAGATAAAGACACATGTGATGCCAGACACATTTGATGGCAGAAATTGTCCTTTTGGACATAAACTTAAGGTGCGGATGTTGTTGGTTCTCAAAATTTGGCCCTAAATCTTTTAGCAGAAATGAATTAATAAGATGAAGACCTAATGAGATATAATGTTATTTATAAATTCAGTATTTATTTGAAATGCACACTAATATATGAATAACTTACTCTTTGTTTATTTTAACTGCACTCAGAAAGATTGCTTTTTGCCTACTCTCCCTAGACAGCCATGAATAAGTAAGTTCCTCTTTTATTATGTGTGCTGCACTTTAGTAGCACTAGCAAATTAGTTAAACCAGATTTGCACACAGTTATTTGCTGCAGAATAAAGAATAGAGCATTGTTTTCCCTTGAAAGTTTCTTCTTCCTTTTAGTGCATCTGAAAAGAACCTTCCTTCACTTAATCAGCCACATCTCGCTGAATGCTCCACGTGACAAATAAACAGGGAGCCTAGAGAGCCCCTTATTTTTGCAAAACAAGACTGATGTTAAACCACAATTTTTTACTATGCTTGATTCCTAGGGGGAGTGGAAGAATAGTCAAAAGACAGAAGAAAATGAGGGAGATGGTATGAAGAGCTCACCCAATTATTATCTATCAATCAAAGCTACAGCACTGTGTAATTTGAAAAAGAGTTCTGAAAGCTTGTGACCACCAAGGATTAATGGCACCGGTAATACACTTTATGCTAAACAATTGAATGCAAGGGGTAAAAGGAAGATATCTAATCAATAAAGCCCACTAGATGTAAACTTTCCACATTAGCTTCTCAAGTGTAATTACATCTTCAAAAGCACTTTTTGAAAAGGTGAGCAGTAAAGTATGGGTACCAAAGTATGTCCCCTTACATAGTGAATAGCTTAATATGCTCTGTCATGCAATTTTTAACTACTTTTGATAGTGCCTTTTTAAATGTAGAAGACTAAATGGAATATCTCCTGTACTTCAGCATGTAGGGCCAATTGCAGAGTTTTTTACACAGATTTGGTTTGTTCTTATTTTCACATTGTGGGTCACATTCTACTTCAACTTTGGCCTGGTTGTTGAGCATAATAGCTGCTTTTTGCTGACAGTGCAGCTGTGTATCTCCATCATAGATCACTCATTTAAAATGAGGATGCACATGTGCACCAAATAATATTTTATATTATCAGTGGCTAATAGGCTTTTGGTATTAACCACCTGTCTCTTTGTTACTACTTCATAGTGCTCTCCCGATGCAGTGAATTATTCACATTCCTTTTTCCCTCTGGGATTTATGCTTTCTTAAAATGCTCCTTGCATTAGCAAAATTCTTTTCATATTATTCATGCAAAACTTCCATTGCTTACATCGTCTATGCAGCAGCCAAAAGGGAGCACAGCATATTACAGAGTGAATAGGGATATCTACAGAGACTTACTGGGTAATTTTGACATCCTGCAACAGGTAAGAATAACAAATAATATGAGATACAAAGTAAGAATAAAAGAA
This sequence comes from Pelecanoides urinatrix, assembly GCA_013400755.1. NCBI lineage: Eukaryota > Metazoa > Chordata > Aves > Procellariiformes > Procellariidae > Pelecanoides > Pelecanoides urinatrix. Next base: position 150,187 of record VZTQ01014979.1, on the reverse strand, counting down.
AGTCACAGAACAATATCATATGATTATTTACGTATGGTACATATCTTGATGGATTAACTTTAGAAACATCAGTGAACTAGACATAGACTTACAGGTGGAAAAAAATGATTACACCAAGATTTCTTGAGCTATGAGCCATGAGTCAGGGAAGAACAAGGTATCTCTCCTCAGTTTATAGGAAATCAGAAAACTATTTTGGGGGAGACTGTAGGAAAAATGACAGGTAACGAGGAGACATTATAGATGGTGGTGGAAGTTTTGTGTGTATACATATTTCCAAAAGCATTTCTGTATACAGGGATCAGGTGACAACAAACAATGAAAGAGAGATTTTGAGTGAGGTCAACAGAAGCAACGTGAATGGCCATTGGCACAGGAGAACATGAGAACTGGAGAGAAGGACAGCAGGTGACTGAAAAGAGTATATGGGCAGTAACATAGCTATACAGAGGGTTGAAAATCAAGGAAATTAATATGAAGCAGATGCAGATGGTGATGCCAGATTAGGAAAGGTATTTGTGAAAGGGATGACTGTGAAATAAACAAATTGATGTTTGCACTCAATGAACGTGACAAAAATGGCAATAGGAGAAACCTAGAGAAAAAGAGGTGTATGAATAACTAGGTAAGGACAAAAAGCAAAGACTGATAGTAATAATTAGATAAGTTTGTTTTGAATTGTCAAATGTGATATTTAGTAGATATTATTCCTCATAGGAAAAGTCTCCTTGACTTGCTGGAAACAGTTAGCAATGCTTAAAAGCATTGTAAATAGTTTAATATTGGGAAAAAGTAATATCTGAAGCAGACTTATGTTTTAGATGCCCTTAGATGAACACACCTTCAAGAACTGAAGTGGGATTTTTCAGTCCTGAAACAGCCATGTCTACACCACAAGTGAAAGGAAACTTTTTGTAAAAATAAACTAGTGAATTATACTTTCTATCCACAGTTCAGTGTTTTCAAAGATATCAAAATATTATAAACTGCAGGTCTTTTGTCAGTTAACTGTATTTAATTCTTACTTATTGCTAGCTGGACCTAAATATGGCTAGGACTCTATTGGCCCAGGCCTGTACAGAGTTAAGACAAAGAGACAGTCCTTGTCCCCAGAAGTATATGGTTTAACCATATGAGGAAAATGGTGGTATCATAAATGGGGAATATAGTACATTAAGAAAAAACTGTTCACCTAGAAAGGAAATTTTTTACATACTATTAGCAGCCTAAATGTTCTCAAGCTTTTTGTAAGCATCCCAGACATGCAGTCGCAATTCGAAAGAAGGCAGCAGGGTGGTTGACAGCTGTTCACAGCCACTACCTTATACAGGGGAAACTTCATAAGAACAAGTGCAAAGCTTTGAAAATCAAACTAGGCATAGTAGTAGAAGATTTTGTTCTAGAATGGTCAAAGCAGAGACATTGTTTAGAGAATTATAAGCAAGAGTTTAATTAATTTTGTTTTCATGGGGAACTTCAACTTATCGGACATCTGCTGGAAACATAACACGGCAGAGAGGAAACAGTCGAGGAGGTTCCTGGAGTGCGTGGAAGATAACTTCCTGACACAGCTGGTAAGTGAGCCTACCAGGGGAGGTGCCTTGCTTGACCTGCTGTTCACAAACAGAGAAGGACTGGTGGGAGATGTGGTGGTCGGAGGCCATCTTGAGCTTAGCGACCATGAAATGATAGAATTCTCGATTCCTGAAGTAAGGAGGGGAGTGAGCAAAAACACTACCCTGGACTTCCAAAGGGCAGACTTTGGCCTCTTGGTTCAGAGAGTCCATTGGGAGACAGTCCTGAAGGGCAAAGGAGTCCAGGAAGGCTGGACATTCTTCAAGAAGGAAATCTTAAAGGCGCAGGAGCAGGCTGTCCCCATATGCCCTTAAGAAGAACGGGCGGGGAAGACGACCGGCCTGGCTGAACGGGGAGCTCTTGCTGGGACTCAGGAGAAAAAGGAGAGTTTACCACTTTTGGAAGAAGGGGCAGGCAGCTCAAGAAGAGTACAGG
>VZTQ01014979.1:91324-147402 GCA_013400755.1 Pelecanoides urinatrix | reverse complement strand
TGTTTAGTCTGGAGAAGAGGAGGCTGAGGGGAGACCTCATCGCGCTCTACAACTATCTGAAGGAAGGTTGTAGTGAGGTGGGGGTTGGTCTCTTCTCCCAAGTAACCAGCGATAGGACGAGAGGAAATGGCCTCAAGTTGCGCCAAGGGAGGTTTAGGCTGGACGTTAGGAAAAAATTCTTTACTGAAAGAGTGGTCAGGCCTTGGAACAGGCTGCCCAGGGAAGTGGTGGAATCACCATCCCTGGAGGTATTTAAAAGACGTGTAGATGAGGTGCTCAAGGACATGGTTTAGTAGGCATAGGGGGTGTTGGGTTGATGGTTGGACTCGATGACCTTAGAGGTCTTTTCCAACCTTAATGATTCTATGATTCTATGATTCTATGATTGATGGGCTGAGGCCAATTGTATGAGGTTTAACAAGGCCAAGTGTTGGGTCCTGCAAGACACTTGAAACCCTTAATTTTTGTGTAAGATATAGCATATGTTGAAAAAAAGGGTATGATTTCAAAAAGACAAAAATGCTTGAGAATCCACCCTGCTCCTAATATTTGTGATTCTTTAGGCTCACATTGAAATGTAAACCTGAGCCTGAACTTTATCTTTCATTGTTTTCTGGTTACTGGATCTCATTACACAGTTTTAAAATTGTTATTGTAAGGAGCTATAAACCAGGACTCTCTTACTTACATATATTTGTACACACTAATCAAGTCATAGCCTTCTAATTGATAACTAATTAGAGCTTTTTGATGCTTTCACAGATGGATTTTCCATATTACAAGTTATTTTGAAGACCTTTTTTGAATCCCTTCTAACTTTTTTCCAAGTAATTTTTAAAGTGTGCAGTGCACAGCATCACATAATATTCCAGTAATGGTCTCACTAATACTCTCTACAGAGAGCTCTTTAGTCATCTTAGTATTTGCTGCCTTAAGCATCTAGGAATCACAGTCATTTTCTTATCTATAGCACCGTGCTGAATGTTCATGCTTAACTAGCTCATTTACTATGACGCCAGAATCTTTCTCAGTGTAAACGTGTTTCAGAATGTGGTCTCCCATTTTGTTTTGAGATCTTGGTTTTTTAGATCTTGCATGGTCTTAAAAAAAATGCATCTTCTGGAATAATCAGATTACTGTGCATAGCAGCTCTATACACTGTTACTTGGCACTCTGCTGATTTTTGTGTTATTTTCAGACTACATATGTGTAGCATAGAGCATTTGTTCATCTATTACTCATCTTCACTGTTGTTTACAGCAGTAAGGGAGAATTTATGACCATTAGTGAGATATTAATGAAATGCAGATGAAAACAGATGGGTTAAAGTTGTGTGTCTAGGACAGCTGGTGCTTTCTATTGTTGCTCTGTAGCAAATCTTGCTGCTACAAATGGCAGGACTAGCTGAGGCATACATGAACCCTGATGCTGAAGCATTTATAGTCAAGCATACTAAGGTAACTGAAAATGAATACCAGTTCACATGACTATGCTGCAATGGGTTCGGGGCTATTCCACCTTCCTAGCTACAGCAATCAAGGAACATATATGCTTGGATATCTTGTGGCAGTGGCAGGAGCATCTTTAGCCACTAAGTTGAATCCACTGACATTCACAAGTCAAAACTGCAAAATATGTAGCTGCAATATTTTAGGAATAATAATTCCTAAGGTGCATCCTTTGCTATACCTGCTCCTTCTATCCAGAAAGTTTGCAGGAGGGTAATAGTGCTTCATATGCTTTTCTTCTGGATTTTGCCATTGAGTTGTGGTGCAGGATGAGAACTCTTTCTGTAAGGAGATAGCTGAAGTACAGTGATAAAATATGAGCTAAGGGCATAGGATTGTGTTTGGGCTCTGTGGATGAAAATAATGTGTTACTGTGAATGCACCTGGCTTTGAACACTGTTTGCATACAAAAAGACTTTTTTTCTGTTTTGTTTGAGGCAAAGAGTGTGCGTGCCTGAAAAATAATGATTATCTGCCATGTGCAAAGATATGATTTTACTGGTCGAATATGTAGTCATTCAAGTGCTAACAGAGTGGGCCTCGAGGTTTTGTTCATTAAAGACTGTTTAATTGCTAGGATGTAACGTGAAGGGGCATAAGAAAATAATGACTTTAGAAGGATGGCCAGAAAAGCTATGTGTTTGCATGTGCCTCCATACAAATGCTTCTCACAGTCCATGTGACCTGTAGGCTGTACTTTTTGATCCTCGGTGCAGCAGCATTTGTAATATTAAATAATAATTAAATTATAATTATAAATAAATAAATAAAATAATAATAATGAAATTTAAAATGAGAAAATTGAGGTTTTCAACTCACTTTTGGAAATGTGACGCTAGATAAAGGCCAATTTAGAACACTGGTAACCAAAAGTGGTGATAATTGGTTGCAAATATATAGACATATTAGATTCAGAATAAATGTACCATATAAAACTGGATGTCTTCAATGAATTCACAACAGATTAAATTATTCATATAGATACTTTCCTCATGATTTCATGACATAATAAAGATATCTCTTTGAAAAACAACAATGACCAATTGAAAAACAACAATAATGCCTGACATTATTTTAAGTTATTGGACATTATTTAATTTGCAAACCATTTTAAAGGTTCATTTTAATGCAACATCTATCTGATGTAACACTGATGTAGTAGTTTGTTTACAGCTGTTTTTATAAGATCTAAGTTTACACTGAAAATGTTTTTCTTTGCACTGGTAAATGAATTTTCACCATCTTGTCCAGGGATTCTTGGTGAACAGGTTGACATTTCTTTTATTTTTTGTACTTAAAGTATTTTTTCAACCTCATTTGTCCTTCACTAAAAAAGTGAAACAATTAGACAATTTATTTATGAAAAAGAAATTGCAATAATAAGATGCTAAATAAAATAAGATGCTAAAAAGAAGCTAGAGAAATGGAGAAATGTTTTGGGTTTTTTTCCTTTATGAGGCATTCTAGCAATGTATGGACTACCATGGGTAATAACTCTTACAGAAGTGTTGCATCAACTGGCATGAAAAATCTGTCTTCACCAAGCTGTTGTTATCTGCTATATAATCTACTTACCTTACCCACTAATATATTTCTTCTCCCTGAGTATTAAAAAGGATCAGGTAGAATGCTGGCATACACACAGCCTTCCCAAAGGAAAAATGTTTCCTTCAGGAATGAGTTTTTAAAACTCATTTAATCTGAAAATGACCTGTCTTGGACTAAACTGACCTGTACTAACACACTTGAGTTTTCAAGAATAAATTTATCTTGTTCTTTCTCATTTAGAACTTTATTCTTCTATCTACAATCGCATTTGTCAGACATTTTCATGCTTATGGTTGAATGCACATACGAAAGTCTTTTGGTGGCTCAGTAGTGGAAACAGCTGAGCCAAGAGTTTTTCCTCTGGCTAACGCATTTGTCTTGTGGTACCCTTTGTTTGGAAGCACTGCAGTTTGGACAGCTTAAAAAAGGACAATGGTGGCAAACACAAATTTTTGTGCTAAAGGGGTATAAAGCTTTGATCCGCCATCCTCCTTACATGTGAAAGTTGACTATGCTTTGCAAAAGGAGAGAAGCAGGAAATGAAGGTGTGATCTGCCATGTGATGTAAAGCTGGTTTGTACTGGGTTTATGAATACTTCATACAGCATGGGTTGTGAAGTAAAATTATCGAACATACATTTTCTTTTATGAAATGTGGTAGTCTGTCCTAATAAAAGCATATTGGAGAGAGAAGAAGAGAAACAACAATATGTGAGAGGGCAAATGATAGACAGTGGTTTACTTCCAAACTCTAACCTGAAGTGAGATTGGAGGTTAGAAATCTAAATAGTTGAAAACTCTCTGTAGAGGAAGGAAATGGGAAGTTTTTCATACACCTTTACAGAGACTTGATGCAGTTGGTAATGATGGTAAGTGTGGGAAGGAATTAAAAAATACATATAGACTGCATATTCTTCTATAACTCTTTTTTTTTCTTAAAAGTTTTGGTTCTTAACATAATACTTATCTTTAAGAAGGCCTTTCTGGAATTTTGATGATTGCTGCTCAACCAGATAAATGCCTTTTAAAATGGCATGACAGCCATGTGTGTTTTGCTGTCAGGATGATAACAGTTAACATTTCCGGCTGAGAACTGAAGTGCTTTTGCATGGCATGAGACAGTGATGGTTGTCTTGTGCAGAAATACGTCATAGGCAAAAGCTGTTGGTCAATAAATAACATGTCATTTCTGCAGCAGGAGCATATTTCAAGTGAACTGTGTTAGTGTGTTAGTGTCTGTGTTTCTGTTAAATAAGAAATGTTAAATATAAATCTGCGTACAGATATGCATGGTAAATATCAATTGATATTCTGCATCAGCAGGAACTGTGCATATGGACAGAGCACAGAGTGAGAGAATTAAAATCATCTGAACAGACTTAAGTTTGAATTTTGCCATACTACTCAAAAGACATTGCCTTTTTTATAGAGTCCCTGAGGTGCCACAACAGGGGTCAGGGAAGGAAAACTGAGCTTTTGAAGAGAACCTGGAATTCAGGCTAATTTCTTGCCAACAGAGTGCTTACTTTCCATGTTTTTAGATGGCAGCTACTCCAAGTATGTAGCCTCCATATTTTTTGCTCTTACAGGTTGCAGTCGGCCTTTCTTTTCCTGTCCATTCTCTTCACTACCTCATTTCTTAGAGTCCTAGCAGCTTTTTAGCAGTGTTGTGTGTGGCATCTCTTTTGCTTCTCTCTTCCCAAGCTGCCTCTCTTCCCAGGGCTCCTTGTGTTTTTCATCTTTACTAATCTCTTATGAGGCAAAAATGAACATAGATGTATGGGAAGAGGCTTTTGGAGTACTTCAAAAGTATAGGAATACACTCGTATTTTAAATGAATAATATAAAAGAAGGTAGAAGAAGGTTTGAAGGCAGTTTTGGAAAGCCTGTCAACATGGTGTTGCTTTTCTTCATTTTTTTTCTGTTTTAGTTCTGGTTTTCTATATTTTGTCTTCTCTTTCAAATGCTGTGTTCATTCTTTTTCCCTTTTCTGTTTCCTGATTCCCTCATGGCTTATTACAACTCCTGACCCTGTACCAAGAGAAGATTTCATTTTACTGCTCCCATTGTTTCAGGATCTTAAGATCTTGGTTACTTTCTTCTGTCAATGTGTTAATCACTGTGCTTTCTAGTCAGGCATATAGCAGTTACCCACAACAATGTTGTCTTTTTTCCATTTGTACCACGTGGACTGCAATGAAGGCCCTCAATCTGACTTGCACCTCTAAGCACAGCAGTAATAGAAGTTTATTATTATGAATGACACAGATTCTAGCACAGGTCTTGGTCTAGGACTATGGCTTCTAAGTACTAGTGTAAGATAAAGTAATTATATTTAATAAGAGAGTGTAAGAGGCTGCAGCACCTTATCCTTGCTTTCTCCCCTGGATTGACGGAACAGACTACATACACTGATTTACTGGGTGATAGTGATTAACAATTTGTCTGCTACTTCACTTTACCAAACAACTTCTGAATTTCTTGATTTGTAGCGTCCATATTGTTCAAATTTAAATTAAATCGCTTGCATAAACTCAGATTAACTCACTCCTTTTTAGCTTTTTAATATCCCAGTATGTTTTAAAAATCAGAAACTTTTGATCAGTATTTATGATAATGAAAATGTAATTTACTGAGATTGTGGGGTTTTCCTGGTCTTTGTTTCAGCAGGAGAAATGAGACTGTGTGTGTATTGGGTTCGCATGTCAAGGTTTTGGTAGTGGGGGGGCTACAGGGGTGGCTGCTGTAAGAAGCTGCTAGAAGCTTCCCTCATGTCCAACAGAGCCAGTGCCAGCCTCCAAGAGGGACCCACCACTGGCCAAGGCCGAGCCCAGCAGCGACGGTGGTAGTGCCTCTGGGATAATGTATTTAAGAAGGGGAAAATGTTGCTGCACAACAGCAACTGCAGGCAGAGAGAGGAGTGAGACATCTGCAGACACCAAGGTCAGTGAAGGAGGGGAGGAGGTGCTCCAGGTGCCGGAGCAGAGATTCCCCTGCCACCCGTGGTGAAGACCATGGTGAGGCAGGCTGTCCCCCTGCAGCCCATGGAGGTCCACGGTGGAGCAGATATCCACCTGCAGCCCGTGGAGGACCCCACACAGAGCAGGTGGATGCCCAATGGAGGCTGTGACCCCGTGGGAAGCCCACACTACAGCAGGCTTCTAGCAGGACCTGTGGACCCGTGGAGAGAGAGGTGTCCATGCTGGAGCAGGTTTGCTGGCAGGACTTGTGACCCCGTGGGGGACCCACGCTGGAGCAGTCTGTTCCTGAAGGACTGCACCCCGTGGAAGGGACCCACGCTGGAGCAGTTTGTGAAGAACTGCAGCCAGTGGGAAGAAGTCACATTGGAGAAGTTCGTGGAGGACTGTCTCCCGTGGGAGGGACCCCACACTGGAGCAGGGGAGGAGTGTGAGGAGTCCTCCCCCTGAGGAGGAAGGAGCAGCAGAGACAACGTGTGATGAACTGACCCAACCCCCATTCCCCGTCCCCCTGTGCCGCTCGGGGGGAGGAGGTAGAGAAATTAGGAGTGAAGTTGAGCCCAGGAAGCAGGGCGCTGGGGGAAGGTGTTTTAAGATTTGGTTTTATTTCTCATTACCCTACTCTGATTTTGATTAGTTATAAATTTAATTAATTTTCCCAAGTCGAGTCTGTTTTGACTGGTACAGTAATTGGTGAGTGATCTCTCTCTGTCCTTATCTCGACCCATGAACCTTTTGTTATATTTTCTCTCCCCCGTCCAGCTGAGGAGGCGAGTGCCAGAGCAGCTTTGGTGGGCACCTGGTGTCCAGCCAGGGTTAACACACCACAGTGTGTCTCCTTGAAATCCAGGCAGTTTTTTTAAAAAGCTTGAATAGAAAGCTCAGCTGTTCAGGCTGGTTTTTCCTGTGCTAACAAAGTTAGCTGATCTATTCTCTTTTTAGTCTTGTCAGAACTATCTTTTTTACATTGTGGTTCATCCACTTTTTTTTGTGTCCTTACCTTAAAACTTTCTGTTCATTAAAAATAATCCGTGAATGCAGATTAATGGCTTGATATGATTTTGGCTTCATCAAGTACTTTTTTCTATTACAAAGAGAGTGACTATTGGCAAGAGTAACAAGTATATAATAAATTGCAGGGTCAGATCATTAACTGCAATTGTTATGCCTCTATTATTTTATCTACTTCATCACTCTTCTGTCTACGAATCTATCTCAGTTAGGAAAATTTTAATGCTCCAAGTCTCTAAGTAGCTTTAAATAGCTGCCCTATCTTTTAAAAATCAACTTAATTGTCCCTCAGTTAAGGAATTTTCCCTCCAAAACAAGCTGGTCTGAGTACAGGAGGGCATTATTCAATCATGCACAAGTGACTACTTAAAATCTTGTATCTGTTAGCCCTTCAGAGTGAAAAATGTGGACTTCATTCTCTTGACAGTAAAATTTCCTGGATGTCCAGTAGGGCCATGCAACTCAGCTTCTGGTTCTGCAAGAGTCTGAAAGATGGAACAGTAAACAGGGTTGTTTGCAACAGGAAAACATCAGTTGTTTGAGTTTTGTTTTGTTTTGTTTTGTTTTTTAAGAAACATCTTAAATGCATCTTCTGTAATTTTCTTTTTCTCAAATCTCTTTCCAGCTAGAAAAGCCTAATGATTTTCATAAACCATTTTCTCTCCAAAATATTCTAGCATTTTAGAACAGCTTTTTCCCCCCCCGAAACATGTAAATACTGTATTAGAAGTATTTTTAATGCTTTCTGGAACTGTCTGCATAATTCCCAAGTAGGTAATGCGCCTCTCAAAAAATTATGGTGATGAGACACTTGATCAAAAAAAAAAAATTTTTTTTACCTGAAGAGTACTTGTATGTGTGTATTGCAACATAAATATATATTTTTATATATTTTAAATATATGACATACACACATACACACACACACACATATATAAACAGGCTGAAATTAAGGCTGGAAACACATTTCCGTATGCTTGACTTTGCTTTTTGATAATGCATGTATGTATATTATTTACTGCATGCTAATCAAACTCTCCTATGAAATTTAAAAATATGCATTTTTCTCAGTAGCTTTATGGTTTATCATATAAAACCCGTGTGCTTCACAAAGATTTCATATTGACAATATGACTTTCATATTGTCCAGAAAGTGGACATATCTATTTTAGAGGCAAGTGACTTGATCCAGAAGACTTCATTATATTAAATTTGTCTCCCAGTTTGTGGTTCCTAGGACTTGAATTTTGATGTTTTAGGTTAAATTAAATTTTTTCACACTGAATTCAGGTGCTGCCATGAATCAGAATTTTGAAAAACCTGGGCTGAGGATCAATTTATATTGGAAACATTTCCAAAATGCAGTAGATTATCTTGCTGCTTTCCCTGGACACTGTTCATTAGGTACATGGAATACTGTGGTAAAGCATAAAGCATAAATCTCTCTAACCAGATTGGTGCACCTAGACACACAGGAGATAGGAAAGTAGAAGATGATGAATGATGGGAAAGCTATTGTAAAGGGAAGTTTTTCAAGGTGGTGGCAATGGAGCTCAGAGCACTACCTCTTATTTCACTAAGGAAGTTAAAAAAACAGAGCAAAATTCAGGTGCAGTTGGAGGTGCCTCTTTTGGGAGGTGGGAATGAGAATAGGTAGATGGGAAAATAGGAATAAGAGTGAGCTTTTCTACTCTTGAAAAGCTCAGTTGAAAACCTTGAAATTCTCCTAAGTATCTGTCCCCTCGTGATAAGGAGAGGTGAGCAACCTTTCGTCAGATGGAGGAGTCATAATATTTTGAAGGTGTTGGACTGGAGAAAATAATATAAAAGCTCTGGGCATTTCATTACCAGCTTAGATATCCTATATTAATTTCCCTTTACAAACTTAGATTTCAAAAAGTGAGAGTTCAGTTTAAATGTGAAATCATCTTTTTTTAACTGAAAAGGGAGTTTTTTGTCTGAGCTGTCACTGCAGCATAATTTATCCTGCATTTATTACAATGCATATTCAGTCACTTTTCATTTTTTATTTCCTAGGGTTAATTAGAGTTTTAAAGCCTTTTGTATACTTGCTCCCCCACTGCTACATAATTACAGCTTATAATGTATTATCTTTGAGTTTTGATTCGTTACTGTGGCTTCTCATAGTTTAACAGATAAACCTGGAAATAGGAAGCACATGTTCCACATCATTGTTTAGGAAAAAAATAGTTTCACCTGGCTTAGCCATCTGAAAGCCAAGTGTGTTGTCTACCCTTCTTGACAAGGCACCTCCTATCATCAATGAGGAAAGATAGGTAATGGATAGGATAGTTTGCCCCCATCACTTTTACACCTGAGTCAGAGTGTCACAGGAATCTCTCTCCATTGACTAGTAGAGGTGTTCCAGAGAAGTAGCTGTGAGATGTTTTCAGAGTACACTTGTTGGTCCAGTCAGACACAACAGTTTCTACATTTCACTGCTCTCTGTGAACCTCCCTCAAAGAAATACTATGTCATTATTGAAAATGTGAAAATGGTTGAAAATGTGTATTTCTGTAATGACAACATTCTGTGATGATTGAAAATGTGCATTTCTGTGACGAATACACAAAATGTGTATTTCTGTTGTCATCACAGAAATACATATTTTCAACTGTTTTCACATTTGAAATTTCACATTAGTCCTGACCTGTTAAAAAAGGTTAAGAAACGCGCAATTTTAAGACCTTATAGAAGTTGCTATCCTACATCATAACCCTCTTCTACTCTCCTTGGCACGTAACAGTCATTTTGTCTTTTGAGATTCAAATTCAGTTCCGTACTCAGAAACTTCCATGCAGTTTTTATAGATTTTTCTTGAATTTTGATCTTAGGAATTTGGGTTATCCAACAGAGAAAATGACCAGTTTTTTCCTGTGGTCAAACAGTTGTTTTGAGCCTCATATAATGCTGAAAGGAAAATTTAGTAAAAACTCTCTGTTCTTTGAAGGAAACACAGTTCAACTCTACAGACAGGGAAGGAGGACACTCTTTCTAAAGGAGATATGTCCTTCAGTAGAGTTTGCATTTTGGGAAAATGTTATCTGAATACTCAAACATGATTTTCCAGATGTTCTTAAATCGTTTTTTTGCGGGTATTTTTTTGGTTTGTTTTTTTTTTTTTTTTATCTAAAGGAGTTCTTATTGAATTCTACTGCATTTTTTCCTTCTGCAACATATGTGCAACATAGTTACTTCCCTAGTAGCATGCCAAGCCAATAAAAACATCCTCCATTTGGAAAACCGTGAATAAGAAATCTGAATCCTTTAAAAAGATACCAAGTGATTGATTCAACTGTAAGAAGGTTTTTTTTTTTAATATCCTTTTAATCAGTGGATCTTTAATGACTAGCAGAAGATTCCCCAGTTGGGATATACACCTTTTTAAATATTTGTCTGAGAATAGTGAGCATAACAAAGACTCACTATAAATTAATTGCAAGTATGTCTTTGAATCGGAGTAAGTTAGAGGAGCAATAATGAGTACTTTTGAAAGTAGTGGATGGTGCAAAAATATAATTATTGGTGTCTTTGTTTAAATCTTTGTATGACTCCTTATTCTAATAGTTTGATTCATACCACAGAAACTCCAACACTAGCCTAGAAGAATGTTTCTGTTATGGAGAGGTGAAAGATAGCCAAAGTGGAGGACTTCAAGCAAAGTTAGTGCTCATTAATTTTTTTCACGAAGGGAAGTTTTCCTTTCTAGTCAGTGAGAGAGTGAAAATCCGGCAGCTGGCTCTCAATGTGAAATACATAAAGTGTGCTGGTTTTGACTGGGATAGAGTTAATTTTTTCCATAGTAGCTTGTATGGGACTGTGTTTTGGATTTGTGCTGAAAACAGCGTTGATAACACAGGGATATTTTCATTACTGCTGAGCAGTGCTTACACAGTGTCAAGGCCCTTTCTGCCTCTCACACCACCCCACCAGCGAGTGGGCTGGGAGTGCACAAGAAGTTCAAGGGGACACAGCTGGGACAGCTGACCCCAACTGACCAAAGGGATATTCCATACCATATGACATCATGTTCAGTATATAAAGCTGGGGGAAGAAGAAGGAAGGAGGGGACATTCAGAGTTACAGCGTTTGTCTTCCCAAGTAACTGTTACATATGATGGAGCCCTGCTTTCCTGGAGATGGCTGAACACCTGCCTGCCGATGGGAAGTAGTGAATTAATTCCTTGTTTTGCTTTGCTTGCATCCTTGGCTTTTGCTTTACTTATTAAACTGTCTTTATCTCAATCCACAAGTTTTCTCACTTTTTCTCTTCTGATTCTCTCCCCCATCCCAATGGGGAGGAGTGAGCAAGTGGCTGTGTGGTGCTTAACTGCCAGCTGGGATTAAACCACAATGTAAAGGCTAACAAGATAGGCACTAGAGGCACCATTTCCCAACACCTGCCTTTCAAGTTCCTTGATTTAAACCAGAGAACACTTGCACTATACTTCCAAATAAGTCTCCATTTCCTCTTGAGCGTGTAGCTGAGTGCCTCACCCCATCTCATCTGTAGTCCTCTGACAATAGTTGCAGCAGACACTGATATCTTGATACAGGTATTCTCTGCAGGTCCCAAAACTCTTCTGTCCTCTGTGCCAAGCAGTCCTGCCTTATGGCTTTGAACAGAAACTCCCCCTGCTCTGCCTTTTAGAGGCTGTTATCTATCTCTTCTAGGTTAACAAAAAGCAAGACAAAGTAACTCAGCAACTCTCCAATTTGGAATAACAGTAGATGTACACTTTACTTAAGATCCCTTGTAGGGACCTGTGTTTGCAGAGCGAAAACCAAGCTAAAAGTATTCTTCTTATTGCTAAACCAAAGTCAGTTCTAACAATGAACTTGTTCAAAATCTTGGTATGACAGAAAGAAAGGTTGAACAAAATTCATCGAGTTGTCACTTTGGGGAACATTAAAAGAATCATTCTTAACTCCTTTTCATTTCCATGCCAACATGACTATATTTGTTTAATTATAGCACATGGCCATTATGACTCTGCGATAAAGGCAGAGCATCATATTCTGTTGATTTAAGCATAAAGACTTTTGTATTTATGGAAGAAAAAAGTTAGCTTTATTCTTACAACTGAATTATTTCAAAGTCAAAGTAATTTTCTCATAAATATAATTTGAAAGTATCAAATCAACTTACTTTATTCTACTTAGTCAAAACACCTTTCAGTCCTAACAAAATGACACATAACAAGCTCATTACCCTTCTGTCTAATGAACAAAGATGAAATATCTTCAATGTCAAAGTCAAATCATTCTCATATCATTTTACTCAGTAGTCTCTAGAAGAACCTTTAACTTCTTCAGATTAGATCTTGTTGACTAGAGCTCCACATCTTCTCTGTCCTACTGAAAATACTGAAACTTTTAGTTGTCTATGTACATATTGAGTATGTACTTAAAGTTAAAAATTTGCTAGAATAAAATAAGGACACGCAAGCATGTATTTAAGTGGAGGTTTTTTAGGTCCAGGGTGGAAATGGCGTGTGTTTTGCAGAGCTGCTGCTCAGAACTAGAGTACAGATTAATATTCATGCCTAAAGAAAGGAAGATTGATTTAGGTAACATCTCAAGATACAGTCATGCAGGTCGCAGTGCTTGGTGCAGTTCTGCAGGGAGAAGTTCCCTGGTAGGTGTCTATGACATCATGTATTATTCCAGTCTGTGTGAAGTAGACTTGGCTTCTGGCCTGAGACTGGCCAAGGCTTTTAGTGAACTTTTGCTCTCCCTGGAGTAGTTGTGCATGGACTGTGATCTCAGTGTGTCTGGAGACAGGGTTATTAATATTAAAAAGAGTTCTAAAAGAATTTGTAACTAGCTTTAGGCAAATCAACAGCAGTTTGTCTTCAATATTATCTGTTTTATTCTGTGAAGGCTATAGGTGTCATCTAGCACTGTTATTGCCTTTGTGTGAACCATGGCACCTATTGAACTTATCACTAGCTGACACTGATTTAAATGAATGGGTGCAGAGAGGAATTTGTAAATTGTTTCATTGTGAAAGTATTTTATCATTGTTAAAATGCTAAGTATGCATTTCTTTCTCGCTGAAAATGCTTAGGCTTTTGTGAAAACTTGATTTTCTTTTTTTCCTGGAGAAAATCCTTAATTAAAACAATTTCTCCTTAAGATAATAGTTTTTGTAGCAGGTTTTAAAAAAATAAAGTGAAACATTTAGAACTAAAATTTTTAAAAAAAGGTTTACGAATCCAAGCGATGTCCTTTTCTTAAATGTATCACTGTGCAAAAAGAATCACCTACTTCAGCCTTCCTTTTGGAGTTGTTTCGTGTTCTCAGAGTTGTGGAGAAGGTCCAGCTTAGTTCATATCATAGTTGGTTTATGCTATAGGAGGGCTATGAAGCTTTAAATTTAGTTGCTTTGCTTTTCTTTTTTTTTTAAATCATTTTAGTGGATGATACTTTGGCGCAAGAAGCATTTAAAAAGCAATGTATTTATAATATTGCTTATTCAACTTTTATATTTTACTTTTTATTAGTAAACTTTGAAGAAATTTAAAAAGACCAGTATTGTGTTTTTTTTTTATTATTGATAACTACATACTCAACCCTCAATTTTATTGTGATGAAGACCCTTTTTAAAAAATATACCAGTTGGTGTTGTAAAAGAAATTACTTCCACCTCCAAGACTCGTTTTTCTTATTGTCTAAAACTGTCACGGATACAAGAAAATTCTTCCCAAAATGTTACATGGCAGGATATGTTTACATACAAAAGGGATAATGCTAAAAGAAGAAAAGAAAAAATGAGTGTGGAGGTCTCCACTTCTACTGAAGCCAGAGATTAAACTGTTATCTTTGCAACAGGAAGGATATGATCCTCTGTTTCCAGTGCTCCATGAAGTGTCCTTTAAGCAGTAAAGGTCCACACTGATTTTCAAGCAGGAATAGCAAAAAATGTTCATGTTCACAAAAATACTAAACTGCGAATAACAAGGTCTTGTCAGAATTGACCCCTAGACTGATATGGTAGGTTACCCCAAAGATACTGCATGTGTTTCTCCCATACACATCTTTATTCCTCCTTAGATAAGAGCAGAACAGTTTCACCCTTTTCCAATTTTACCCTCTTATTTTATTACTTTTATATACCAATTATATAGTTCTTGTATGAAACATTTTCTGACGTGAATTTACCAGTGGTACACAAGCACTTTTCCACTTACTGAAGATTATTCCCTTTGCATAATGAAAAGCAATTGCAGTCGTCTTAAAACAATGATCTCTTGTACTGAAGAAAATGTAATGACTATAGTTCTGACTTGTCAAAATTAAGCAGCTATTTTAAGTTATTTCAAACTTACTTATGTCTCTAAAACAAACTACTTTAACACCTGGCCAAAAACGTATACCCAGATCTTGCCTAGCAAAATTATCGTTTTCACTACCTGTTCTCTGGCAAATAATTTGGCAATTGATTTTTTTTATCCACTTTTAAATTGTCATATTTTCCATCATCCATGCTATTGTACAAGGAAAAAAACTGTTTTCTTTGGCTCTAAAAACACACAGAGACCTTTCTTATCAATTAGATTTTGCATAATGCTTTCTGTATATGGTCATGGTCTCTTTTGTGTCTTGGGCAGAGAGAGAATGAGGATCTTCTGAGGAGCTCTGAGGGTGTTCCCACTCTTCCAGAGCAAACAAAGCACACTGTACAAAGTGAAACAGTTTCAGAAGGGCAGTTTTGCAGTCGTGCTCTTCTGCTGCAGGAAAATAATTAGCAAAACTTCACATGAGATCTTTTGGAAAGGCAAAGTGATGTTTATTTTATACAGAAGCTATTTAGCTGGCACTCAGTCTGCCCTGGCTTACACCCAGTTATGCTCACGGGTGATGAGATACGTCCGTGTGTCCAGGCAGTCTGGCTGAGGTTGCTTGTCTGTAAGACGACTTCCCCCGAGCCGAGCGCCGTGGGGCTGGCACTCAGGCTGAGCAGGAGCCCCACAGCTTCCCCACAGCGCCGTGGGGATAGGCACAGAGGGAGAGGCTGCTGAGGCTGCCTGGGGATGCGGGGCCCTGACACATGGCAGCATTTCTGGTAAGAGCCTCTGCACTGTGTGCCCAGTTGTCTGAATATTAGGACGTTCGCATCTGATACGGGACAGTGGGACTGAGACCTCCTCGCCAAAACAGGCAGCGAGATGTTGGGTCTGAAGTGGGTCTCGCACGCCTCAGCGGGTACGGCAACCATCCCCACAAAAATGCAGTGCTGGCTATGTGAAGAGCAGTGCCATCATTTTCAATTTCAAGGGGTTGCCTGTTTCTTCCTCAAAGAACTATAATGCCACATAAAAATGATCCTGCTTTTCACTTCAGTTATGACTCCAGAACAGTGGGCATTATCACCTTTCTGCTAGCTTTGCTGCGAGGCCGCTGGAAGGTGCTGTTCAGGATTGTACAGGAATGGCACGCTGCTCCTCTGCTGCTGCTTCGGGAAGAGTGCAACTGAATGTTCCGAGGTAAAATCAGGAGTAACACTGAAGTCACCAGCTGGCATCATGAAAAGCCTGTTACTTTTTCATTTTAAAGCTTTCTGTACTGACTAAGGCGTTGGGACTCTTTTTGCCTTTTATTTAGATAAATAATGGTCTTTATATTGTTTTTATAGGGAGAAAAGGACAGAAAAAGCTGTCCACTTTGTTTCACAACTATTCAGTGGAAATGGTTATTCATTATTTCCAAGCTTTTGTTCAGATTTTACTAACCCAGCCCATCTGAGCACCTGCTGGATTACAATCTTAAAATAACTGCTAAGACTCTTGAGAAATGTGGTGTTCCAAAACAAATTCAAGAAAGCTATTATATCAAAGGCAAACAAATAATTAAATGAATCATTATTTCCCGCCTAGCACTCATTGTGGAGTTATTGTGTAATAAACCCATCTGAGTGCAAGGAGAGAAAATAAAATCCGGTGAGAAATCAAGTCAGTACTTGATTACTAGAATTCATTTGGATTGAAACAAAAGCAAGAAAGAATGATAGTGGTGATCAATATCAGCCTAGAAAATGTCTTTTATTACACCTGTCCTTGCTGCTATATTGCCTTTCCACTTGAGCTGAATCCATGTAGCTTCTTATTTATCACCTGGCTGCTGGTAGCTGGTGATTTGAGCCTACAAATATCTAGTTGCCAGACTCCACCATGAGATCATTTTCTTCTGCTGTTGCTACTGAAATCTCTGCCTTTGGAAAGAAGTAAGAAAGCGTGACCATGCAAGGAAGTTGTGAGATGGGGAGTCATAGTGCCTGAACTCTGAATCCTGCTCCATAAAATGCTCGCTCTTAAGGTAAACTTTTTATTTTGCCCATCTGTACTAACAAGGCCAGCCTGAGGAGTGGTAGAGTAGTGGTCACAGCTCCTACTGACTTTGGTTGGATTAGGGGTGCTTGATGTCTTCCAAACCAAGTTCACGGATGCTGGAATTAGAGGCCCCTGAGCACAAGAGGAGAAAAATGCCTGGTGCCATAAGGCACTGCGTAGTCTTGGAGCAGGATGAGATCTTAGTTCCAGTTTCTCCCCATCAACCTTGTGGCTGTAAAACAATGCAGAAGGAGTCCTACAGATGTTTGGTAGCTGCTTTGGTAGCAGATTTTAGAGAACTTTCAGTCACTTTGTCTCTGACCTGCAATAGCCCTATTGCAGTCACTTTGTTTCCTCTCATCCTGTAGTTTTTCTCCCATTCAAAAGCTTCCTTTTACCATCTCCATGAGGAGAGGCAAGGCCAGTCCTTGCAGTAGAAGAATGGGCAGTTGCAGCAGCACCTGGTAGGAGAGAGGGGGAAATGAACGATCACCAGGGCAAATAGCAAAGAACTGCATGGGACCTGAAAATAAGGTGGCATGAGTCTCGGCCATGGAAGCAAGAGTTTTCTTGTTTCACATCAGGCTGATAAATAGGAAATTTCAATTGGTTATCCCTCCGTTCATAATGCAGGGAGATTGAACAAAGCTGAAATTAAAAATTTGTTAATTTGTACAAGGGCATGTAATAGTGGCATGAAGTTTTCTAGGTATCGACAATGATGCTTTATATTTGTAAAGTATCTTCACAACCCAGGCATTTGTTGCTCACAATAGAAACCTGCATTAGTGCAACCATGCAACAGCCATAATTTTCAGCCAAATAACTTGCTATAAGCAATGTTTCTCTATTGGAGGAAATCAAGGCATATCTGTTTGAGGTTTGCCTAAGCTCAAGCAAAAGATGCTCACCTAGCTTTTCAGTGATTTTTTTTAGCAGAATGGTACACAGTGACATAACAAAATATGTAACGCTATTTACTGTATTGAGTTACATGTGGTATTTCTCAGTCTTGTAGCTGTCACCACCATTTCCAGTCCCCCAAGCTAGAAACATACTAGCTATGTTTTAACTTAGCTTTCCAAGAGTGAATAAGACACGTTGTACAGCTCCCTATGATTTGTGGAGCAGGGGTACTGCAGGGATACCACATATGGTGCCATAATACTTATCGATAAAATGCAACATTTATACATTTTATCAGAGATGACAGGAAAGCCCAGGAATTAACACTCTGTGGCAGGAGGTACAAAGTAGACACAGTGTGAAAACAATTAACAGCATCATTATTTTGATCAGCCATTAAACTGGAAACATGTATAGTATAAGAGAAGTGAAGTCTATGTAAGAAAGAAGATGACAAGAATACACATTGATGCCTTAACTTCTGACTGCTGTAGTTTCAGGCAATAACTATCTCAATAATAAGAAGTACTGTAATATTCTGGATATTTCAACTGAAAAATAAGAACTATTTCATCCTATCATGCATGGAATATAATTTTATACATAAAAAAGAAAAAATGCAGAAATCTGAAGAAAGGAGAAATTTCCTGCATTATTTGCCAGTGACTATCAGTGAGGTACTGAAAACATTTTTGTGTAGAAAGTGAATGATTTCCAGCATATTTCTGTGCCAGATAATGTCACATTTGCCTGAATAGGTTATTATTAAGCTCCTTCCGGTTTGACAAACGTATTGTCAGATTGTGTTTAAAGGCAGCCACTCATTTTGTTTTTAGTCCCAAATTACACGACATTTATTGTTAAACTCAAGGTGCCTCCATGCAAAACCAATTCAGTCTTTGTGACTGTGCAGTTTTTACTGACTAATCAATAGATAAGCAATTTACATGGCCTGTGACTTCTAGCTCAGTCACTAGCTTTTAACAGAAAGAAAAAAAGACCTTTAAAAGGATTGAAACAGTCATACATAATTAAGATTTTTCTGCCTGTATATTTATGCTTTTATACCAGCACACAGAGAAAAAATTAAAATCTGCAGGAATTTTGCCTTTTTCTTTTAAAAAAAAAGTACTGTTTTCAGTTTCTGTATTTTCATCACTGATGGACAAACAGTTTCTATGCTACTTGGCTAGAGAGAGTTAGGTAAAAGAAGGGAATCAATGGAATACTTGTAGAAAATGTAGTAGTACTAACATCCCTTTGTACTTCTCTAGGCAACTTTGAGTTTACTCCTTGCTGAGAATTAATGGGTTTTGTACTGGGATATTGGCTAGGATTCACTGGCTGCAGACACAAACAGTTGATAACCACCTCCTATCTCTTGTTTGTGGCCTATGGGAAACTGCAGTGTGGGAGTGCATCAAAATCATAAATATGTAGCTTTGATAGGATGGAGGAAGAGAGAAGAAAGATAATTAACATTCTCATGTCCACTGTCTGGTATTTCCAACTGCTGACAGAAGACCAAAGAAAATTTTCTTTCATGCTCAAAAGATTTAGTGATGTTTGAAGAGCACTGTACTGCTGGTAAATTGCACTATGTCATATTAATTTTTTTTTTTTTTTTCAAATAACAATACTACTTTTACAAAGCTGAAGTTAGGTGAGATTGTCCACCCACAATGTATTGGATTTCTCCCAGAATTACTTATATCCTCTTTCATTGATTAGCCTCATGATGAGGAGCTTTCTGCATGAATTGTAAGGTAGCAGCATTCAATCATTTCCTTACTGTGAGGGAGGAAATAGTTTCCATGAGTCAACAAATAGGTATTCCCCACACTCTGAAATTATTGCAACCTCCTGAAACTAGATTTGTAGAGGGAAAGGGATAAAACCAGGCACACTAGAGATAAGCCTAGGCACAGCATGCCAGCATGCCAATATCTGAGGAATGGTGTGCTAGCAAGGTCCTTCGGTCTGTCGTCACAGAGGAGATAGGGGATGGAGATCCATGCGACAGCAAAGATGCCAGGGTTATTGATGTGTTAGAAACCATGGAAGTGCTGAGAATGGTCATGTAGGAATTAGGGCTTCTCCCCGCAAAAAGGTGGCAGTGACCAATAGCTCAGCTGAAGTGCACCTACACCAATGCACGCAGCATGGGCAACAAACAGGAGGGGCTGGAAGCCATTGTGCAGCAGGAAAACAATGATACNGGATCTGGGAAACTACAGGCCTGTCAGTCTGACCTCAGGGCCAGGAAGGTTATGGAGCAGATCATCCTGAGTGCCATCCTGCAGCATATACAGGACAAGCAGGTGATCAGGCCCAGTCAGCATGGGTTTGTGAAAGATAGGTCCTGGTTGACCAACCTGATCTCCTTCTATGACAAGCTGACCTGTTTAGTGGATGAGGGAAAGGCTGTGGATGTGGTGTACCTGGACTTCAGTAAAGACTTTGACACCGTTTCCCACAGCATTCTCCTGAAGAAACTGGCTGCTCATGGCTTGGACAGCTGTACTCAGATGGCTGGGCCCAAAGAGTTGTGGTGAATGGAGCTAAATCCAGTTGGCAGCCAGTCACGAGCGGTGTTCCCCAGGGCTCAGTATTGGGGCCAGTTCTGTTTAATATCTTTATCAACGATCTGGATGAGGGGATCGAGTGCTTCCTCAGTAAGTTTGCAGACGACACCAAGTTGGGTGGGAGTGTTGATTTGCTGGAGAGTAGGAAGGCTCTGCAGAGGGACCTGGACAGGCTGGATCGATGGGCCAAGGCCAATTGTATGAGATACAACAAGGCTAAGTCTCGGGTCCTGCACTTGTGTCACAACAACCACATCCAATGCTACAGGCTTGGGGAAGAGTCTCTGGAAAGCTGCCCAGAGGAAAAGGACCTGGGGGTGCTGGTTGACAGCCTGCTGAACATGAGCCGGCAGTGTGCCCAGGTGGCCAAGAAGGCAAGTTAGCATCCTGGCTTGTATCAGAAATAGTGTGGCCAGCAGCACTAGGGAAGTGATTGTCCCCCTGTACTTGGCACTGGATGCTGCACTTTTAATACTGTGTTCAGTTTTGGGCCCCTCACTACAAGAAGGATATTTTGTTGCTGGAGTGTGTCCAGAGAAGGGCAACGAAGCTGGTGAAGGGCCTGGAGCACAAGTCTTATGAGGAGCGGCTGGGGGAACTGGGGTTGTTTAGCCTGAAGAAAAGGAGGCTGAGGGGAGACCTCATCGTGCTCTACAACTACCTGAAAGGAGGTTGTAGGGAGGTGGGGGTTGGTCTCTTCTCCCAAGTAACAAGCGATAGGACGAGAGGAAATGGCCTCAAGTTGCTCCAAGGGAGGTTTATGTTGGACATTAGGAAAAACTTCTTCACCGAAAGGGTTGTCAGGCCTTGGCACAGGCTGCCCAGGGAAGTGGTGGAGTCACCATCCCTGGAGGTATTTCAAAGATGTGTAGATGTGGTGCTTAGGGACATGGTTTAGTGGTGGACTTGGCAGTGGTAGATTAACCGTTGGACTCAATGATCTTAAGGTCTTTTCCAACCGAAACGATTCTATGATTCTATGATTCTAAATCTGCTTGAGATCAGTAGAGAACTGAAGCTCTTACACACTGGCTGAATAAAAGCAATTGTGTAAAGTGAAACACAGCTTTAAATAAAAGATCTGGCTCACTTTTGAAGAAATTACTTAGATGTCCTGTTTCAGGAGGGACTTAGGTCTGGGAAACCTCAGGTACCTACAGGGACACACCTTCTTATGTTAAAGTTCAGGTAGTCTCTGTGGTTCTCTTCCTGTGATAAATTTTAGAGCGCTCTTCATCACCTAACGCCCATCTGCAGATCCATCTGCAAAGGCAAAATGTTGCAAGCTGGGCACTGGAGCAATGAACATTGCACAATATGCAGAAGTTCTTTTTATGCATTGTGTCCTTCTTTCCCCATTGCTTTGCAGTGTTGTCCAGTCTCATTCATTCAGTGCTCCAATTCAGGACCTTTTTTTTTTATTAAAATCTTCAAAGTTTTTTTCTGCTTTGCAGCCTGTACCCTTGACATGTTATATATAATATAACAAGCACTTGGAGACCAAAGGCTCTCATGCTCAATAAATCCTTTGAGACTTTTTACCATCTGTCAATCATGAGCCTGATAAATCTTCCTACTTAAGGCAATTTAGAACTTTTCAATAGGCCACTTGAGCTTACAGCATATTTTAAAATATTGCCTAGAAGAAAAAAAGGTTGGTGAAAAGCAGAAGACAAATAGCTCTCATTCCAGTGGGTGTTTTTTAAGTAGCTTATGTCTGTCCCAGTTGCTGTCATGAAGCCACTGGACATATGCTTCTTTGCATTTACTTTGGCTATTTAATGATTAGCGTAGACCTTGCACAGCTAGACACTTTGTTTGCCAGTAGGGATGAAGCTGCCAAATTCTGCACTGAAACTCCAATCTAACAAAGAATGTAAATGCTGGTTTAAGATGGGGCAGCAATCCTGAATGCCTCTTTGAATAGATTTTGTATTATTTAACTGAAGCATCAAGTTCCACCCTTTTGAGTTAAGGAGAAGCTAAGTCATGTTAGGCAAAAAACTAAGGGTACTTGTTATCACTCAATAAAGTATTTTATTCTTTTTACAGCCAGATGCTGAAGGTTATAGGTAATCAAGCACCTAATTATTATGAGTGAAAACTGAGGACATGGAGACCTATGTGACTGCAAGACATATTTCCTCTCTAACCATCAAAGATTTTGAGAAATATGTAACCAGTTATTTGTTCTGTGTATTAGTTGTATAAGACTTTAGACATGCATTGGGCAAGAGTAAAAACTGATATTTCTGCATTACAAAAGCAGCAACAACTACTTGATCTTTGACTTGCTTAGAGTACTACAGACGTGATACCAATAAAATATATTCTAAAATGTGGAATCACTGAGAGCAAATAGTGAATAAATTCTGTCTGAAGTGAATCTGGGAGATTATCCTGCTAAAAAAAGAGCCTAACACAACACAGCTTGCTGTAGGGCCACAAAAGAACTAAAAGTGTCTGGCAGTGGAAGCAATTATCACCTAATAAGGATGATGTGGTAAATTTTATGAATAAAAAAGTGTATAAAAGCTCAAGGTTATTATTTACAATACGACCTGACAAGTGCTTTTTTGTTTTCTTCCCTCCTGGAGCCACAGTCATGCTGTGTCTTTGGTTCCAAGTGACATGAAGTGAAAACCAAATGACTAGGAAAAAGTATTAAGGAAATAAAAGTCCTTTTGGCCACTTCTGTCATTCAAATAAATCCCGACTAATGACAGGAGCAAATTCTTCAGTTGAATATCCACAAGAAAATAAAGAACTTCCTCTCATCTGGGAGGTGGTTGAGACGTGCACCGCAGCACATTAGCACACCTCTGGGGCTTCCACATAATGGCTGGCAAGTTAGCAAGGATCCTCTCTGAGCTCTGATGCAAATCCTCTTGTTTTGAGGTAGAAAGTGTATACATATTTCTTTCTCTTCTGTAAATATTTTGGTCATTAATTTCAAGAAAATCTAATCTAAAAATAATTTATTTGTGTTTCAGGAATATTGTACATTGTTGCAATGATTCAGTGTGAGTCTTTTTGCTTTGCAAAAAACTTTTAGATACCATGGTGATTTGTTTTGCATTAGAAATGTAAATTTTGCAGAAATATGTTGACATGTTTACTGTTGTAAGCAGTTGTAACAATGAGTGGCCTAGTTTTGATTTGGGAAATTACTTGAGCAATGAAAAAATAACTGCAAACAGGTATGTAGAGCAACAAGAGCTGCAAGTTATCTTAATTTTTTTTAAAGGGACAAAATAAGCCTCATATAGCTTTACATTTCTATTTTGTTCTGAGGTTTGGAGTTTGTTTTTTTAATACTTAAACAAATGTTCACTTACAAGTAGGAGTTTCATTGTACTGGTTTTCCACTAAACATTGGAAATGGTTGTGGGAGTTGGATGCTCCCCTAAAAGTTGGGGTAATGTGTAATATATCGGTGAGAGAGTGGTGGTTTTAGGTCCAATCTTTATTAAATGTGGCATCCCCTTGGTTCCTAGAGAAGGAGTTGTGCTATGTTTTCTTTGCACCTTGTCTCAGTTCGGATGGCTAATCTTTGGTTGTCAAAGTGCTGTTCATTCCTGTATCCTTTGCCTTCTTCCCAATGCTCAGCTTAGCTGCAAGACTGGGTGCACAGAAACTTTTCAGTGGTTTTTGACTGTGGTACCTAATCTTTCAGACACGGAGATGGGAGTGTGCCATTTCCTTCCCAGGCAGGGATTGAGTCCCCCCCAGGTCTCAACTGCAGTATGTACACCTGCGCTGGAGGGCTCAGAAGTGACTTTGTATTCACAAAAGCAGGCATTGCCATAAGCACCAGGCTTGTCCTTTTCAGCAGGGTGGTGTCTGTGGTCTGGTGTGCTGTTGTTGCTGATGACTGTGATTCTTTGACTTGTGATTTTCTAGGAAATATCACCATTAAGTAGGTAGCAAACCATCACTGTTTGCTTATGAAGGTGAGGCAACATGGAGTGCATCCAGCCCTGTGTGTTAGAGGGTACACATCATTCACCCTCATTAAGACTCTCCCAGTGTTTGCAAAGAGTGAATAAAAGCATCAAAGCTTGGTCCTTCTCCAGCTGCATGCTGACATTAACTGTTGTCAAGATGAACTCAAAGGTTAGATAGCATTTTTGCCTGCTGTGCTGTATTGATCTTGGTTTTATGTTGTTAAAGTAATTAAAATTTTGTCTGTGACAACAGTTTGTGAAGTCCCTCAGATATAGAAATGAACTGTCTTTATGCAAATGGGCAGTCTTGTAAGAAAGAGACGCAGTGAGACAGACCATCAGAGCCAGAGAGAAAATTATATTCATTTTCACAAACTGATTTATCTGAAATAATTGCTAGCAATTATACACACACAGCAATTTTGCATTCCAAATGGCAGCAAATGTACTGAGGTAAGCTTAGATATTTGTATTTTGGATGACTGTTTGATCTTCTCATAACTAAAAGACATTTCACGTGCTGGACCATGGCATCTTGCAGCGTCAAGAAACTAATGAACAGAAAGGGAGCAGGGGCAGGCTAATTGCAGGAATTGTAGGAGCTGAACATCTGCACTGCTGGGATGGACAAGATGATTTAGCAGATATTTTCTAAAACGATTACCCAATAGCTTAGCTATTATCATTCTCCTTCAAAATTAACATACAATTTTACTTTACTCTTAGAATGACCAAGTCATGTTTTCAGGTACTTCTGTGCTCAAAAAATAAATTTAGTTGGAGGCAAAAGCTGAGTTTTTGTTGACTGCAAATGCAAATACTACTATGTTTGTCATGTTTTATATGTCAGGTGCCTGCTACACTTATCTCATGCAGTTACTGCAGTTGTGCATCAAACCTAGTAAATAACATAAAGCAGTGTACTGTTCAGATTGCAAAATCAAATAAATACAAATAAAAAAATTCTACACTGTGGTTTTTTTCATGAGTTTGGATGCTTTTCACATATATACAATATATTTCAATCCTACTTTTGTGCTTATTGTAAATTGGTATTATCATTTTTTTCAAAGGTAGTATACTGTATGCTACTTAAAAATATAGTATGTTTCACTGAAAAAGGTGAAAGACGTTTCACTAGCTAAATACCATCTTGACATTTATTTTCTGAATTTAATGATTTTCTAGCCCAGAGATATCACTTTATAATGAGGATGATTCTTTCTACTGTAGTTTTGACCTTGCAACACAGAATTCAATCCAGTCTTTCTAGAATAGTAGCAAGGTATTTCAAAAAGAGAGAATTTTGGTCTTCCAGCTGTATAGTAAAAATTTTTTTAAAAAAATCAAAACAAAACACACACACACATAGGATGGGCAGAGTGAGTGCAAACATTCTGATTAACCAATAGGATACTCAGAGACAAACCAATTAGCAGGTAATCCCAGATGCCACAAGAGCCTTCCTTTTCAATGTCTTTGTTCTTTGCTTATATATAGCAAGCAGATGGGTTATTAAATGAAATTAAATGAACCAGCAAACTAGAAGCACAATTTATATCTTTCTTATTGCTCTTTCTAAAATGTTCTTTATCACAGAAATAAAAAATAATCAGCATATTAAATATCTGTATGTGAAATACTAAATATCTGGTAACACTGTGGAAGAAAAAGGCTATGTCAGGACAGGAAGAACGCAGATACTTGAATGTCATTAAGAACAGAGAAGATATCTGCGAGGCAAGGACACAACCAGAAGTATTCACAAGCAGCAAAAATTATCAGAGAAAGGTGAAAAAGTTTTCAAATGTTCATGGTTATCAGAAAGATTTGATATTTGAAAAGCAATGAATCTGATGAATGAAATGAAAGAATCTGATAATTTTTCTTCTGACATAAAAACCGTAGTCGAGGAAGCAGATTTACTCATAATGAACATTATTTTTTCTCGTTTTGTCCTTCAGCTCCTAGATATTCTTAAAAAATAGAGTTTTACTATAACTGCCTATCTAATTTTCTCAGTCCATGACAGTTGTGCATTACTTTCTTACTATAGTTTAAGATAAATTAAAAAAAAAAAGTAGATACCTCTTATTTTCAATGCTGCTTGCTACTTCATGTTCCTGGGAGAATTCCCCCCTACTACCTGTCCAATTTTATCACATATCTTAATTTCTTTTCTTCCCCTGGGTGCCACAGTTTGTTTTCCTCAAGCCTGCTAATCTTATTAATAACTTCCCTGTTTATAGAAAGGTACAGCTAAACCACAAAATATAGCCTCTTCTGAGAAGCCAGAGGTTTACCAATTGAGCCAGGTTTTCTGGTGCATCTGGGCTGCAGTCAGTGGTGCAAGGAGGGTGGCTGTGCTTCAGCTCTGGTTTTGAGGGCACCTTGAATAAGCTGGAACAGGCTTCTTTTGCAAGAGACTTTAATGCGCCTCTCACTTTGAGGGACATTCATCAGCGGGGCTGAAAATTATAACTGCTTAGACCCAACCATGGTAGACCAAGATGCAAAACAAATTTTTTCTAACCAAATTTAGCTCACCTCTGTCTGTGCCTAGGAGATGCATACAAGCCTGTCCATTTAGGCTCAAGTAAATGGCTTTATTCTCTCAGTCCCTTGTGAAGAGGAAAATTAGCCTATAGATAAGCAGTTAGAAACAGGTATTAACACAAAAATAAACAGCTTTACTTTAGTACTTGCATTATGTTAGGAGCAAGCATATGGAAGAAAGAAGACTCTGCAAGTGAATAGCTTAATGGTACATGACATAAAATTGAGGATTTTATGGAAGTATCATCTATGTCCTGTGAGAGAAGGGGAATAAAGTCAAGATGCCAACAGAAAGTCAGGGTTTTGATGGTTCTGAAGGGAAGAATTTTTTTAATTTGCTTGCTCATAAATATTACAAACCTAATCATTATACAAAGTGGGAATTCATATTTTGTTAGTATAAAATGGATCCTATTGGCCATCACTAAATCTTTGGTCATTGCTGGAATATTAGTCAAAGTTTATAAAACTTTTCTGGGAAGGACTTAATAGACAAAGAGGCAAGACAGAAAAGGGTAGAGGCACTTAATGTCAAAACAGCATTGTCTGTTCCAGAATTGCAGACAACTCTAAAGCAAATAATCTCAGAAGTGTATAGATCGATGTGTTAATAGATAAAGCACAAACTAGAAAACAGAAAGATCAATCATTTAAACACCCATCTACAAGAAGCAGGAAAAAATACCTGTTATTGGTGAGGACATTAATCTGGCCATTAATCTGGAGGGTTTATACTGCCAGTATTAGGAATTTTCTAGAAAGTAAAAAAAAATTTAAATGACAAATTTTTCAGGCAAGAACTTTACACCCAATTCCTACTCAGATGAAAATATTTTTTTCAGAGAACTAAGAATAAGTGATTGTATAAGTGCAGATGATGAAGAATTGATTACATTTTTGAAAGAAAAAGGAATTACAAACAAGCAATATACATGCTCGAAGATTTAAAGGTCGAACTTCACAGAACAGAAAACAATATACCAAATCGTTTGTGAAAAGAATTTAAACAGAAAAATGTGAAAGAAGTTACTTGCTGTACCTCTTTTTTTTTGCATTTTCTACCAAAGTAATTTCAGCTCCATTGCATTTGTGTGTCCTGGCAAGTTAATCTACATTTACTTTCATAAACAAAAGGCATGACTTTATAATCTGCTATATAATTACTAAAAAATCTGCAATAGGGTGGGTTGAACACTGATTATGGCAAATTTATGTGGGTATTGTGATCATTCAGATCCACAATTACTTTCCAATAAGCGTTTGCCTTTTGCAAGTTTGAAGTGTACTTTTTATTTCTATTAAAACAAATAAAAATTTCAGCTAAGATGAACTAGTATGGTGAAGAAGTGCTTTGATCCAATATCAACACTTTACTTACAATCAAATC
Source organism: Pelecanoides urinatrix (assembly GCA_013400755.1). Lineage (NCBI taxonomy): Eukaryota > Metazoa > Chordata > Aves > Procellariiformes > Procellariidae > Pelecanoides > Pelecanoides urinatrix. The sequence goes on along the minus strand of VZTQ01014979.1, from coordinate 119,623 downwards.
TTTTATTATCTACTATGTCAATATTTGCTTCCTAATACCCTGGTCCTACCTTGATCAGTAGACAAATACTCCACATAGTAGTAAGTGGTCATTTAATTTTATCATAAGGACTAACCATATTTGCCCAGCAAGATTTATTCATCATCACTTTGTACAGTTTAAGAAGCATGTTTTAGTTAGTTTTTGCTTGCTTACTGGTAATTTATCTCAGTATCTTCTCCGCTATTTCATCAAGAAAAGAAAATGTTTATTATACAATGCTTTCTCTCCATTCCCTCTTGAAGGATGGTACTACTTCTACCTTCCTAAAGTCTTCCTCTGGGTTCCAGCTGTTCATAAGTTGTATAAAAAAGTAATAATAAGCACCATGGATCGCTGTTTAGGCTGCAGCCTCAAAAACACATGTGGAGATATGTGGCTTTATTTGTACTGCTGATTTTAATTTAGCTATTAAGATACCTTAGACTACATATAAATTTGTAAGCTTGTAATATTATCATGTACTGGAGATACTAAACTTATCCAAATTCATATTCTAATAAAGTGTAAATATGTCATTGTCAAGCACCATTAGATAAGCCACAAATGTGTTGCTCCCTGGGACAAAAGATTTATTCTGCTCGTTTATTGTAAAGTCCTGAGGAGGAAACCTACTAGTTGTGAGGGGAGAAAGAGAGCAGGTTACAGAAGAGCTCTAAAGCAGTGGGTTTTTTCCTTCTTGGGAATGTCTAATAGTACAGTGCTTAAGTGGTATGTATTCACATTTTTTAAATCTTAGCACCTTTATTTGCTCACTATTTGGAATGAATTTCACATGTATTTGATTTCTTAACAGTCCTTAATGAATGTTTTATTATGTTCTCTTGCTGGAGTTGCAGTTTGCAATTTTTACATATACTGGTCTTGAAGTTTTCTCATTGTTCAGTGTTCTCGGGGGGGGATGTTTGCTCGGGAACTTCTGCAGAGATGAAATACATGTGACTTAGTTGGGGGAAAACCAAAGTACTGTTTCACAAATGATTCTCTGAAGCATGGAGGGTAAATGGGGAAAGTGATAAAGAATAAAATAAATGAAAAGTAAATATCTGAAATAAATAAGGGTGATTTTTGCTTTTGACATGTCAATATATATTTAAAGGACATAATTTTTGTCTGCTCTCCATAGCATCCATTCTCTTAACTGGCTAGAGAGAAATGGTTGGAAAAGATCGCAAGATCTTCATTATAGACATCAGAAAATAAAGAAAAGCACTTACAAAATTATTTTTAAGAGGTAATTAACACTGGATCAATGCTCACAGTATATGTTGAATATGTTGTCAATATATGTCAACAATAAGTATATTAAATGAGAATATACCATGTTTCTGAGCAGAAGAAAAGATTCTCATAGAATTTTCTGCCAGCCCAAGAAATAAAAGACAAGCCCAGCTGACAGAAAACAGAAGGTGATTTGAATCTCGCTATCTAAGGGCTTTAGGGCAGGCTTTAGTTCTAGTGAAAGTAAAATAAGAAAAAAAGAAAAAAAAGTAATAAGTTCAATTCATGTCAGGAGACTGCCAAATATGTAAAGCAACAGGTGAATAAAGAGATTGGAATAACATGACAAGTCCAAAGTATGTAGGAATAAGATCCTGGGGAACACCCTGTTCAATTCTGCCCATTGATTTAAGCAGGAGTAAAATTTGGTTTCACTCCATGAATATCTTGTAATGTAACAGTAATGGAAAAACAGACCAAAGCCTTTTAAGCTGATACTTGTGGCAGTCCCAAAGACAAAATTTCTCACCAACAGCTGTATGAATGGTTGGAGAAAAGCTAGAGGCAGATAAGAAAACAGTAAATTAACTAGCCCATTTTTGTGTTTTCTTTTCAAGTAGGCAGGACAGAATTTGTGAAAAAGATGGTATCGTGTTTCTCAGTGCAATGTATGTTAGCATATGACAATTAACTCACATTCTTCTTTGTGTAGCTTGAATGTTACAAGGTAAGAGTGGAAGAGGTTTGCTCTCATGTAAAAGCTTTCATCAAGAAACAATGTATAAACAATGCCCTTAACCCATTCATTAAAACTAATAAATGACAAAAATACCTCTTAGACCTTTTCATGAAGAGCAGGGCTACAGACAAGATTTTCAAAACTGGGATCTATGGCGAATGGGTAGGTATGGATAATGCTGAAGAATCAAGTGGTCCCACAGATATAGGGCAGGTCATGCAAGAGGCAGGCTGGAGCTAAAACCTTGGCTGCAGAGAACAGGCCAGCTTTCAGTTACGTTGCAGTTGAGCTTAGATAAGGTAATAAAGAAGCTTACCCAGCAGGGGACTCTGTTACACAATCACTTTCATACAAAGTCTTTTTCCACTTTCTCTGCAACGCTTGTGCTTAGTCCACAATCTTTGCCCTCCTGATTTCAGTGGTCAAAGCTACTTGCTGCAATTGCCTGAAAATCAGTCAGCAATTGCTGAAAACGCCTTCTATATAGGTGGAAAAATACTGTAAACCTCAATGACTTAAGAGAAATTTTTTCCCTTTACCCCTGCCAGTTCCCTCAAGGAAGCAGTACTTATTGATGCTGCCACCTCCAGGGAAAATCTACCCCATGAAATGGAGAGTGGTACAAGAACCCCAACCTAGCAGAGACCTTTGCTGTGCAAACATTGCATGGACTTGCATCTGTGCGTGGAGAAGTCATGTTAGACAATGCTACACCTGAGCTAACAAATCCTAACCTATGTGCACCTATGTTATAGTTCGTTTTATTATGCTCTTTGGGAAGGAGCCATGGCAGACAGTGGAGAATTTGCTTGCTGGTTTATTTCTCTGGAAATTATTCCTGAGAACTCCTTTGGGAGTAATATATTCGGAAAGGTTTCCTGACACCAAGGCTGTGCTTCCAAAAGCAGTGGTGGACTGTGTGCCATGTCTTGAAGCATCAAGACTAGTGTTGATAACCCAAGTCACCCTTGTCATTTAAAGTACATGTCTCTTTGGGGAGTTACTGGTGGAACTTCACCGCTGCTGGTGCCTGATGGAGGAAGGCTGGCTCTTGCATTAGAAAAGAGATCACAATATTAACAATATAGACTATTCAGCAAACCAAAACATGGTTGGGGACCTTTGCTTTTGTTTATACTAAGATGACAAGATAGATGTTTAAGTGTTCTTCCATTAGTGTCCATACAGATGAGTTGTTAGTATGCTCCTTGGTATGGATTTGTCTTTTGACTACTAATATCTTCACAAAGAATATCCGGGCATTTATTGGGGAGTAGTGTAGTGCTTCTAATTTTTTATGCAGATGAAACCACCATGTGTTGGGTTGGGGGAAGGTTTAGTTGCAGAGCACCATCTGTGCTGTGCAGCTTGGCCTCAGCACCAGAGGATGGTCACCAGCCCATTTTATTTACTAGTATGTATGTTAATTTTGTGCAACTATTCCAATATCACCCGTAGCTGAGTTAGGTTACAGTCAACTTTGGAGTAAGACAGTTTTGTAAATTATTTTGCTTTGTGGAAAAAAAATTTCTCCTTTCCTATTTTTGTTTCTTAACATTGGATAGATGTTTCCAAGTGTTCATCAAATAATTTTTCAGATATATTCAGCCATCCTGATTTATTCAATAACACAACAATTGAGTGTTTATTTTAAAGCTTCCAGGACTCTCAAGAAAACCTTAAATACTGTGGTGTCAGACTGCATTGAAACTAGTGGGGGTTTCCTATTCCCTGTGTTTCACAGTAAACTTTAATAAGGACAATATATTTGCATGTCTAGATTCTGGAAAAGGAATTGGAAAACTGTATTCGGCTCCTGCACTCACCATCCCCACCCCCTGCAGAAAGCAGGGTTTGACAGCAGCTGTATACTTTATTGTACTGGGGAACTTGCAAGTTTCTTTTCAGCAGAAGTTGCCAGTTGTGACAAATTATGTTCAGTTTTATGAGCAGCGGCCACTGGAGACTGAACTAAATTGGATTTGCACTCAAATCCCACAGCCCATGCCTTTTTAAGAGAAGCTGCTGCTCAAATGATGGTAGGATTTAAATATAGTTATTTATGATATGCTGGAAATCTACTTCTGTAAACAACAGTACTTTTCATGTAAAAGAGCAAAAACAGGTTGTCAAGAAGAAAAACTACAGGGACTGACAGTTGCCTCTGTATTATTAATTTCATAAAGCTTCACAAAATTCTGACAGTATTGCAAACTCTGATGTTCAGATTGTATGAATTGATTAAGCTGGTGATCAATAGCAACCCATGTCCTTCCAACTAAATTAAAAATTTAGAATAGGTATCCTGCAGAAAATTGAACTCATAGGAAGCAGGGAACTAGTGCTGAAGCAAGTTGTTACCTGTTTTGACTCCTGTTTAGCTAAAACTCAGGGATTGTTTTGGTTTGGATGAAAAGTCCCAGCTCTCTTTGATGTGGATTTGTTTATTTGCAAAGCAAGTACGAAGGTCTCCTTTGCCTGAACACAGAGGATCTAGTTTTCTTACAGCTCCAAGGATCTTTCAGATAGCTTTCCGGCCAAGATCTCTGTTTCTGCTTGTTTTTCTCCCTTTTTCCCTTTCTTCTGCTTTGTTGCTGCCTGGAAACCTTTTTTCTAGCTTCTGCCATTTCTCTTACGAACACAAGGGAAAGGGAGAGGACTACCTGTGCACTTTGGTCCGCAGCAGGTGCAGTGGGAGAAGCACGAGGCTCCAGCACTCTTAGTAAAGACAGGTCTTCAGAAACTTCAACTTTTAAACCTCAGAAATGTTGGCAAGTTTCTGTTGGACTTACCTACGCAAACCCTGACTTTGCAAAGGCCTTGACTGAAGCCATATGGGGTGATTTTCAACAGGGTGGCAAAAGGCACATTCCTGATGAAAAAGCTCAGCCCTGCTGAACGTCGCAGTCGTTTTGCAGAGCCAGGGCCAGTAGAACTTCTGTAAGAAAGGATAAATGCTTTTAATATTTAAATAAAAATATATTTTCTTCTGGATGGGTTCCTAGCTGAACTATTCTCCTGGAATTTTTCCATTAAAGTATGATCTCAGGCAGACATCTGGCCTGGAAAATTTCTGCCCATTTAGCTTGGCAAGGTTAAAAAAAAAGTAAACAAGGTGTTACAATGGGAAGTGTCTGACAACATTACTAATGGATGGTGCCAACCAATATGCATAAGGGTCAATAATAATTTTATAATATATGCATACACAAATGAAGCTCAGTGGCAGACTCCCAAATGGCCTAATCACATGATTTGTAGGCACTTTTGGGCAAGCCTAATGGGAAACCTTGCTCTTTGAATTAGTCAGAGTGAGAGCTTTTACCATTACATGCGATGTTTGTTGAAGGGTTTTTCTGCAGGCTGCTGAGCGCACTGTGCATACAAGCCTCTCCAAATGGCTCATTCACTGTTATAAGAAGATGACAGGCTTCATATCCTAAAGGAGGATTTTTCTGTTTGTGTTACTTCCCTTGGAGACGTAGAAGTATACTAAGTAAAGCTAAGGCAACTTATGGAACCTATTCCTTGCGTGGTTCTTGGTTTCCTTTGATAGCACAGTCTGTGTAACTGGTTCTCATTTCTCCAGTTCTCTCACAGTTTTTTCTCCTTCATTGTCACCCCGGCAGTGAAGTTGAACAAGTTCCACTTCGTAAACAAATCTCTAGCTATCATCTATTTTATCAGTTCAGTTGACTCTAAACTTTGTTTCAACAATTGTGACAAAGGGTGAGGAGTAACTTAGCTTCCTGAACAGCTTCTCTTGTCTGAAAGAAAAAGAGGTGAGGTGAGCGGAGAAAAAAGAAGCCTCCTGCATGACATCAACAAAATTTTTACTTGTCCTGTAGCTGTTTTGATTAAATGATCTTGGGACAGTACTTGGGACCCCATTACTTGGGGTAACGGTTATTTTTTATGCTCCTGGCCTAAAAACTGTTCAGAAATGCTGAGTACATTGTAGCCTCTTCTTCTAAATTTGTGGGTGCTTGTTAGTGGAAAATGATCTGATGTAACCAAGATGAAGGCATTGCAGAGTATCTTCATTGGAAAACAACTAATTTAGGTAAGATAACTTAAATTAATTAAGTCCAGTTTAAACTCTACTATTTTTTTCTACTCAATGTAAAACTTAAGTGGACACCTCTTAACAACAAAGTCCATTTCATAATAACAAGGTCTGGTTTTGAGTCTTTAAGATACTTTTGTTTTCTGTAAAACAGGCCTATAGCTCCTGATGATTCTTTGATGAGGGCTGTGTTTGTAAGATATGTTACTCTGACATTCTCTTCTCCTGAAAGAAGCTTTCCAAATTTGTTCAAAAAAACCTTATTTATCCTTTTTTTTTACTTTCTTGTGAAGGCTCACTTATATAGTGATCCTCACAGAAAGTGAGTCATGGCAATTTTATGAAACGTGTGCATACCTACATTTCAGCAAAATTTTGTTCTCATGGCCATGCTTATGTTATTTTCCTGTTACTTTTGTCACCTCTTNCAACCAGCACCCGCAGGTCCTTTTCCTCTGGGCAGCTTTCCAGACACTCTTTCCCAAGCTTGTAGCATTGCCTGGGGTTGTTGTGGCCGAAGTGCAGGACCCGGCACTTGGCCTTGTTGAACCTCATGCAGTTGGCCTTGGCCCATCGATCCAGTCTGTCCAGGTCCCTCTGCAGAGCCTTCCTACCCTCGGGCAGATCAACACTCCCGCCCAACTTGGTGTCATCTGCAAACTTACTGAGGGAGCACTCGATCCCTTCATCCAGACCATTGATAAAGATATTGAACAACACTGGCCCCAAAACTGAGCCCTGGGGAACACAGCTTGTGACCGGTCTCCAACTGAATTTAACTCAGTTCACCACAACTCTCTGGGCCCGGCCATCCAGCCAGTTTCTTACCCAGCGAAGAGTGTAGGCCGTGAGCCACCAGCTTCTCTAGGAGAATGCTGTGGGAGACAGTGTCCAGGTAGACCACATCCACAGCCCTTCCCTCATCCACCAGGTGGGTCACCTGGTCATAGAAGGAGATTCATGTCAGTTACATTTCAGATACGCTGGAATGGAGACTGAAATTTTTAATTACTTGTTTGAGATTCTGTGCATATATCTAAAAACTACACAAAAAGAAAAACAATGAAATGGTGATAAACCCAAATTAAAACGTGGAGACAGGATTTCTTTTTAAAGGCATACTAGTAGAAAGCAGGAAGCTTGAGTACAAATCTTAGCATTATCTCAGATTTACTGGGTGACCTTGGACAGGACCCTAATTAACACAAAGGGCTGTAGACCTTCCTCTTGGCAGTAATGCCATCCTGAACAGGAGTGGGATTACTCATATATGTGCTTAAGGGTTTTGCTGAACAATGGCCTTAATCTCTCCATGTATTAGTTCCTTGCCCACACCAGCATGTATAGCACTGCCTTTTCCCAGCCCCACCCTCTTGTTTAGGTTTCAAGTTTTTTATGGCCTGGATAGTTTTATGCTATGTCTTGGTGAGTATAACACCGTAGCCCAGCATGCTGGAACTGTATTCAGGGTGTCTCTAGACACTCTTGAAATAAAAAAAAAATATTTAATGACCCATACCAAGAAGCTGAATTTAAAAATAATTGCAAAACTGCAGCTAGTGGAATACAGCATTTGCCCCAGAGTACCTGCTTGTTGTCTGCTCTGGCACAGCTGCTGTAAGACCGTTGTGCGTAAAGACAATCTCACAGAAATTGTGAGCTTGTCTTGATGTGTAGTGCACCCAGAGCTGGTGTCAAGCATCAGTTAAGAAGAAGATGAAGATTTTTAGTTGTCTCTTTTTTATGTTTTGTTTCCAATCATTTAAGAATAGAAGTCTGATTTAAAAGAGTAGTTTAGCTACCTGAGAATTTGACTAGAATTTTAAATACCATGAAGAAATATAATCTTAAGGCCTAGCTAAACAGGTTTCCACGTAGTAGTGTAAGGGGTCAATTTAGAGGTCGTTAATTCCATTATGGTAACCGCATGTGTGCATGCCCTAGCTCTCTGAATAATGTAAGATAGCCCTCATTATCATTAAAGTTTTTAATATTGTTAAAACTAAAGTCACAATATATAAACATGCGTACTAATAGCTTATGTTGTATATCAACCCAGAATTTATAAGAATTTTTTTCTTCTTTTAAACTTCATTATTAACTAGTAAGTTGGCAATATCTTATTTGGAATCATCAAAGCCAGGGATACTTTCAAAAAGGTGTGAAATACAGCCACTGAGAAAATTTTTTGATGAAGCCTTTCTGTTGAAAATTTCAATTAGTTTAACCTATAACCTTTTCAGGGGAAGGGCTTAGTTTAGATTAATTACTCACTGACATTTTCTTACTGTGTTTGTTTGGAAATTGCTGACGCCTACTTGTTTTAATAACTAAAAAATGAAAAAACAATTTTTCTGATTTGAAATTTTTCTGTTGTATTCAAGTTTAGGTTATTTTATACAAATCAGTATAAAATCAGCAGTAACAAAATAAAATCACTTCATTGGCCTAAACCTCTGTTTCTCAGGTTTTGTTTATCAACATTTCTGGAAATTAATTTTAGATGCTGATTTAAGGTGCAGAGGTTCTTGTTGGAGGTCTTTTTAGTTTGAAGCTTGTTTCCAATAGCCTACTTAAGGATGCCAGGAAAGCTAAGTTCTTCCAGTAGAACTTCTTTGGTAGGGACTGGAGATGCACCTACAAGTAAGAAGTACTAACCTAATCCCAGGTTAGTATCACTGTTAGAAAAGAAAGATACTGCTAAGAAAGATGAGGAAACAAGTACGATAAGTCTCAAAAATTATATCTAAGAGAGGCACTAGTGACAGAGAACATGAAAGGAACTAGATCTATCTTATGTATCTCTGCCTGAACATGAGCCTTAGGTAGGCCTGCGTGTATCAATTTCTATTCTGAAGGGTGAAAAATGAGGTGCATTTGGAGTTTGGCCCCATTGGGAAAATATAATTAAGGAAGTCCCTAGACCAACATCAGAATAAGAATAAAATTTCTTGTCCAAAGTTTTGAATTCATTCACGATGACATGACTGTAATACTTCTTAAAGCAGATAAGAATCAAGTCTGTCATGTTTCAGATATTGTACAGAACTTAACTGCAGGATTAAAAGTCTTTCATCTTTAATATTCATGACCTACTGAAAAGGGGTCAAGTTGGAACACTTATTGACTGATTAAACAGCACCTGACTTTTAGCTTTTAGCTAAATTAATACAAAGAATGTCCATCTTTTCCTGTAGGCTTATTTCTACACTTATTACGGTATTTCCTAATGTATGCTGTAGCTATATTCTCTTTAACATACTCTTTTTGAACACTGCTGTAGTATTTATATACTTGAGTAATTTACTGGCAAAATCAGCTGCTGATTTACTGGTAGGGAAAAACGGAGCGCTAAGTGAGATTTTGTTTCTCCCTATTGCTCTGATTCAATTATAGCCTAGCACTATGAAATATTATGGCATCCGCTTTGCAGTTGCACTGCACATCTCTCTTTTCTGTTCAACGAGGATTGCAATAAGCAGCAGTCAAGTAAGTGACTTTGTAGCTAGTCCAGGTAAGACAGTAGGGTAGTGCTTTAGTCTCAATGTCTTCTGCTGGGGTGCTCAAGTAACGGAACTTCATGTTTGTCACTAAAAATTCCTGTATTTTAGGCACAGGTCTGATTCTCAGCCTATTGAAATCCTTGAGCAGACTCAAACTAAAACAGAACTAAAAAAATTCTCTGCTAAAAGCATTTCAGCGCCTGAACCCGGGAACTTTCAAGCCCACACACGAAGCTCTGTTACTTAAGCTAAGCAAGCGACTATGCCAGATGGTAGTTAGAATAAGCTGCTCTTCTGTGCATGGACTACCCAGAGCACAGGAATGAGAAAGAGGGTTAAACCCTCCTATCTTACAAGCACATTACGAAGGCAGGAGATTAACATACAAAATTTTCGAACGACTCGCTGGGTATGCCTACACTGTTCTGAAAAGGTGGTCCCAAGAGAAAGGCTGAAGTGCCTGCAGACAGCTTACAAGGCTGCCTTGTGCAGCTGCCCGCCTGCTGAGGCACGTAACTGCCGGTGAGCCCGCAGGCAGGCTCAGGCCACGGCAGGAGCCGTGCTGCCATGGGTGCTATCGCGTGGTTGATCAACCTGTTCTTGAGTGTCACTGGGGGCAGATTACATTAGGTGGTATTCCCTACTAATTCCCTGAAAACTGGTCATTTATAGAAGCAGCTACATAAAGCAAAGCGAGGGCCCAGCAACTCTTTCGGTCCATGGAAGTGCATCTGTTGTGACAAGAGAACAATACTTCAAAGACATAGGACATCTGAGAAAATGATTCTTGATTTTTTTGGATCAATTTTGGCCTTGAAATTAAATTGCTCCTTATTCAACTGACAGAATAACTCTAAGGAGATCACTGCAGAGTTTTCAGTGCTCTTGGTGCCGGCTGACACCCTGTGATTTTCAGAAACAGTGGCAGTTGTTTTAATGGAGGAAGTGAACAAGTGAACTGAAATGACAACCCCATTACAAATAAATCTGATTGAAAGCAGTGCCGTTCTTTGCTAGCTCACAGACATTTAATTTCTGGAGGTAGAGGTAGCATGCTTTTCTCTGCGTGTCAACCAGTGTATTCCTTGTATTGATTGATAAATTTGTACAGAATGCCATAGCCTTCTCAAGCTCAGCTAAACGGTGTTTGGTCTCCTAAATTTGTGGCTGGAACGGTTCTTCTAAAACTCTCTGAGATTTCTAAAACATGTTAGCTAGCATGAATAACTAAAAGAATATAGTTTCATGCAAGAGTCCATTAGACATTTTGTTTGTATGTGTGCCTGTGTCATCCAGAAACTCAGGACCATGTCCATTTTAGAAGCTTTTGCATTAACTGTCCCAATATTAGTAGGAAGCAATGCTTTAAAAAAACCAAAACCTGCTAAATCACTGTTTATTGAAGCTTAACCTTTTGTCAAGTTAATGTTTTGAAAGTGTGTAAGCCAGCGTCTGCCTGCATATGGATACCACAGCAACCTGTGTGGCTCTGCAATGTTTTGAAGTCTTGTTCTTACAAAGAGTGCATATTGCTTCATAAATAAAATTCACATGAAAGATTCTAACAGAGCTCACCGACGGTACAGCAATGAGTCAGTGAGTTTAGGTTTAGATTTATATAGAATAGGAAGGCTTTGAATCACAAAGACTAGATCTATAATAAATAATAAATAATCTATTTCTACATATTTAATGGAAGATAACTGAAATGGAACTGCATTGAGTGACTTGAAAGTAGATCTAACTACACAGTTACATCAGCTTGCCCAGGGTTCAGTTTGGGAGTTGGCCTTGCTTTGAGTAGGGTGATCTCCATCCAGAGGTCCCTCCTAGCCTACATGATTCTATGGTATAAATAACAAGAAGAAGTCAGATAGTTCAATCATGAAACACTTATTAAAAACCTGTTGTTCCTGCAGTAGTCAACTCTGCACTTCTGTGGGAGCTAGGATTCCCTGGGTAACGGGAAGACGTAGGTAGTGGGCTGCACTGCAGAGCTGCCATGTGGGCTGCGTTACTGCACTGCCCTGCAAGCTGCCCCTGAAAAGTCACTCAGGCATCTCTGCATCATGCTTCAGACAAACACAAGGAGCCATCATAATCTTGGCATTGCGTTTGAGCAAACACACCCCACTGGAAGCTGGAGCGCTGTGGGTGTGTGGCACAGACTGAGCTACACAGCTCTGCCCAGAGCAGTCTGGATGTACTCAGTGCTCCAGCTTCAGCTCAGTGCCAGCCTTGCAGGGTGGGAGCTGGCTCTCTGGGGAGATGCTTATGGGCCTGCCCGCATAGTTTTCTTCACCAGATCTGGAGACAGCATGAAGACAAATCCCATCCCATGCTATGGCTCAGAGCCAACATTGGTCTTTGAGGTTTGTCAGCATGGGCTCTGCTCTGGGTAAACACGGCAATACTGCTCGTCAACCACAGTTGGCAGTGGAAGCAAGATAGCTGTGCTCAGCACTGAGCTGGAGTCTGTAGAGAGCCAGGCCATGTGTTATGCTGTTTATGGCATAATAAACCTGTGTTACAGATGAACTGCCCATGATAATTAGGTGCCCATGGTAAAAGCCGCAGCTATTTATTTTGTGTTTGTGGCAAACCGAGGCTCAAACCCAGGCTCCCTATTCATCCACACTGTCCCCATGCTGGCTAATCCTCTGGTTCGAGTTTAGTTCCAGCTGGCTTCACCTTCAGGAAGAGAAGCTTAGGCATGGAGCATGTGGAGGACCTTCGTTGCATTAAGCTGTGGACGCTGCGAACATCACAATCACAGCTAGTTTGAGCCAAGAAAGTTGTCAATGTTGAGTCTAGGAATCAAGGCAATGCAGACTTCAACATTTCAGAATTGTCTGTAAATGTAAAAATGTGTTTTAAAGCCTGGACTAGTCATTGTGACAACATACAAGGAGTTAAAAGAAGAACTTGTTCAAGTATTACATTTGGTGTTGACAACAATGTTCTTTTTTGCAGCTGTTATTCTTCCTCATTTCAGTTTAATTAATCTTTGAAAGCTGTCAAACTAACTTGGATCCTGTAGCTTTAAAATCTTGAATTGCAAATAAACCAGAAGAAATCAGTTACATATCTTAATTATGGGGAATACATCCCTAGTTAGCAAACCAGCTTTTGGTCCTAAATCTGTTCTGATCAATGAAAAAACACTTTTCAGGGTAAGAATGCAATTCCAATTTTAACTTCAGATGGAACCTGACATAAACCACAAATTGGTCAGTTGTTTATAATTAGGTTGTTCATCATTTTCATTCATTAGCTGTACAAAAGCTAAGAATTTGAATGAATCTATGCTACATAATCACATAATTATATTAGCATATTTGCAGTGAGAAGTAAAAATAAGATTTAAAATAATTGATTAAGTGAAAGCTTTTTTGCTTGATGCTTTAAACTATGCTTGGAATCACTATAATTATAATCAGTCTCCTCTGGTTCCTTACATAGGTGGATAGTAATCAGTTTTTTATTTGTAGCTTCTGTAGATCTTTCATGCTGCAACAAAGATAGAATTTTAAAACTTATAGTCGTTACTGTAAAAATTCCCAAAGCTCATGGAGGAGCTCAGAAAAAAAGGCAGTTTCAGGCACTAAAACTAGCTTTACTGTTAAAAGATCATTTTGGTTTCAAAGTACAGACATTCTTTTAAATTTACGTTTATTGGATTTCACTTCTGTTTGAATGCTAATGTCTTAGGAGTTTAGCTAACAAATCTTGTTTGCTCTTAGTCATTTTATTGCCAGATGTTTAAGAATCAGAATTAATGAATCTTTTGAAAAGTGTTACAATTATATTAATCTGAATAACCTGAATGTAATCAAATCTAGCAAAAAATAATGAGGCTATAAAATAAAATACCTTTAAAAGCATTAATATAGCAGTAGTAATTTGAAGGAACTCTACTTCTATGATCTAGGGAAAATATAATTTAATAACATAAAATTAAGGATATTTGTATTCAAATTTGAATTGCAGACAACTAGTGAAAAATAAAATCTTAAATAATACATGATATTTATGAAAAGTACTCAGCGATTTTGATCTGGATCTTAGTCTCTGGAGATGTTAGCCCTCATTTTCTTCCTCAAAAATCGATTGACATGTAAATAAAGACTGTAATCTCTATTGTTCTCTCTGTTGCACTGATGATTATTCTATATTATTTTTTGGCACAGCATCTAGCTTTCTCTGTAGAGAAAACTGTGTGAAAGAATTCCTGGATCCTGTAGTTATTGGACTCATAAGTGGAGTCAGAATTAATCCACAAGGAGTTTTTGCAACAGTAAATATGTGTCGGGAGCTTATTTGCTCCCATTTGTAAGCAGGCATGGTAAGGAAGACCTGACCAAAAGCTTCTCAGAAGCAAAAGAAAAATTAAATTTTCTCACCCCAGGGATGACAAAGAAAGGGGTTTTTGTCCTCATCACCAATGGCAGCAAAATTAAATTTTGTGTTGATAGCATGGTTTAAGAAAGCTGGGAGGGGGCAATGGTGAGGCAGAGCAGAGCCAGTGCCTGAGTGGCAAAAGGAAAAAGCTTTCCCCAAGCAGTCTGCTACTAGAGGCAGCCACCTACTTTGTGTCGGTCTAGGACAGGTCCTGTCCATATGACAGCTTTAAATGTTTATTTCAAAGAGATTCATTCAGACCCGTGCAATGAAGATGTGCACATATGTCAAAAAAAGATTGCAATGAATTTACTACATATTTTCTTTACACTGTGTTCTGAAAGGGAGAAAGAAAAATGCTGACAATTTCAAGAGCTGTATTTGCAGTTATCAGTTATGCTAACTGCACTTTTCCAGCGTGGATGCCTGGATATATTATATTTCTGTGAAGTACAGTAGCTAGAGTTGTTCAGCATTTCCTGTAATACTCTTCCTGAAATTCACAGGAAAAAAAAAAAATAAAGGAAGAAGAGCTATCTTTTTGCTTACTTTTGTTTTCCATTATTTCCTAGGTGTCAAAATTTTTTTAAGAAAAGAAGGTGGGAGCTGACACCTAGAATTTCACTCTCAGGTTTTATCCTGGATGTAGGAAAGTGACAAGCAAGGCTAGTGACAGCAAAAATATTCAACAATCTCTTTCTTCCCTTTGCTGAACTATTGCTCTTTTCCCCCTATTGATTTTCTGTCCAGTCACTGACCTGATCTATATGAACAAAAATTTCTTGTTTAAATAAATATATCTGAAATGTTCAATATTAAGAGTGATGGAAAAAAAAAAAGACTTGATACAATAGGAAGAAATTTTCTTTTTATTATTAATATTTGAGCTTTGACCTACTATCTGGACGAGGGGATCGAGTGCTCCCTCAGTAAGTTTGCAGATGACACCAAGCTGGGCGGGAGTGTTGATCTGCTGGAGGGCAGGAAGGCTCTGCAGAGGGACCTGGACAGGCTGGATCGTTGGGCCGAGGCCAACTGCATGAGGTTCAACAAGGCCAAGTGCCGGGTCCTGCACTTCGGCCACAACAACCCCAGGCAACGCTACAGGCTTGGGGAAGAGTGGCTGGAAAGCTGCCCAGAGGAAAAGGACCTGGGGGTGCTGGTTGACAGCTGGCTGAACATGAGCCGGCAGTGTGCCCAGGTGGCCAAGAAGGCCAACGGCATCCTGGCCTGTATCAGGAATAGTGTGGCCAGCAGGAGCAGGGAGGTGATCGTGCCCCTGTACTCGGCGCTGGTGAGGCCGCACCTTGAGTACTGTGTTCAGTTTTGGGCCCCTCACTACAAGAAGGACATTGAGGTGCTGGAGCGTGTCCAGAGAAGGGCAACGAAGCTGGTGAAGGGCCTGGAGCACAAGTCTTATGAGGAGCGGCTGAGGGAACTGGGATTGTTTAGTCTGGAGAAGAGGAGGCTGAGGGGAGACCTCATCGCGCTCTACAACTACCTGAAGGGAGGTTGTAGTGAGGTGGGGGTTGGTCTCTTCTCCCAAGTAACAAGCGATAGGACGAGAGGAAATGGCCTCAAGTTGCGCCAAGGGAGGTTTAGGCTGGACGTTAGGAAAAAATTCTTTACTGAAAGAGTGGTCAGGCCTTGGAACAGGCTGCCCAGGGAAGTGGTGGAATCACCATCCCTGGAGGTATTTAAAAGACGTATAGATGAGGTGCTCAAGGACATGGTTTAGTAGGCATAGGGGGTGTTGGGTTGACGGTTGGACTCGATGACCTTAGAGGTCTTTTCCAACCTTAATGATTCTATGATTCTATGATTCTATGATTTAGGTGGAAAAGATAAAAGTTTTCTTTTTCCTCTGCTTAGGGAAGCATCAGCAGTTGAAGAATACAAATTCATTTGTAGATGAAAATAGCATTGAGAAGTCTCAGGCACTGCACTTCTTAAGCTGCTCGCTTTCCCAGACCTAGGAACCCTTGGGAGAGGGCAATGCAGAATATGTCCTCTACTAATAAGACTGTTGAAAGTACATCACTGAGTAAAGAAATCTTTCAAACATCTTAGACCCAGAGCAATTACTGAGCTCATCATTCTTTATCAAATCCATTTTTCTTGAGATACTGAAATAAAAGTTTGACAAGGATCATTAAAACACTAGTCTAAGACAGTGTAGTTATTATTATAAAACCCTCTAATATATCTTCAGAAAAAAATCATGACTATTGTTGTGATGAAACTTAACTTTTCCTGACTTAGTTATGTATTTAACTTTAAAAGTTTTGAATTACACCATAGCATTTTTCATTTCCTTTTCTTTCTTTTTTTTTTTTTTCACTTTTGCTGATTTAATTGCTTGTTTGTCACTTTCCTTCTCTGAACAGTTCTTCTCTTTTCCCATCGCTCCATTGCTTTCTCTGTTGTGGTGCATTCAGGCATGCTGTTATCCTAGAGGCGTTATCTGTTTTTGTAGAGTTGAGCATATTTTACCACTCTGCATAAAAAAATACACTGATGGGAAACTTACAACATCTTAGATCTTCACATCCTCTCATAATTTGAACTTACATCTTTTTGTAGGTATTAACTTTTCTTTCTTGCATATTATGTATGCAAATGTATATTATTATATAAACAAAATACCTAGTGTGGGATAGGTACAATGCAAAAATATTAGTCAAATACTAAAAGAAATAGGACTGACTTCTGATTAAAACTGGCTATGTGTGTCTTGTTCTTTACATGTACAGGTTATGGAGGTGGCTACTGCTACACCTTCCTTTCCATGCATATGCTTCTGCTGTTGTTACACTAAAATGAGTTTTGGGAACAGGGCTAAGGGAAAAGATACTTCTGGGGTAATGCTGGAGTAGTAGTTAAAAAAAATAAAAAAAGTTGAACAATTTATGATGTGGGGAAAGGGATGGAATAGTCTTCTAATGTTAAACTCTAAAGTCATCAAAGACAATCCAACGCTGACAGAAAGTAGAATGAGGACTTCCATTCCTACAAATGCTTTTCAAATATAAAATTCTATACAAGCTTTCCAACACATTCCTTCTACTAGATAATCCCAGCTGAAGATACATAAGTGAAAAGCAGTTTAGCATTTGCATTACTTACAGCCATAGCTACAACATTACTAATGTGTGATACATACTGAAAACCAAATAATCCTGAACCAAAATGCTTTTGCAAAATGCTACGGTTTGTTCCAGACTAAGGGGTAGGCAAAGTATCTGACCTGTAAGTTCATTATTTTACCACTTAGAGGCAGAACTGCATGGTTTGTGTTTGCAAACGTTTTGAGTTCTGTTGATTCCATACACTCGCAGAACAATTCATGTGCCTCTAACTTTGTGGGTGCAGATTACTAAATTGAATACTTAATACAACAGTGTAATTTTTAAAAGATAAATATGCAGTATTTATCAATAATATTTTAATGAAATATGATATTTTAAAAAGAAGCTTTATTCCAAAGATCTCAGAACTAAACCATGAAATTTGAATTAAGGGATATAATATATAGGTTGTAATGTATAGGTTTATAATGTATCGGTGTCAAAAGATATAATGTATAGGTTTTAATACCGGAAGGACCTATAAGACTGTGAACAGCATTACAGATGAAGTAAAATTAAATAGAATTTAACCTTCTGGTGCCAATGGATAATGACCCTCAATTTAAAAATGTATGTCTTTTTTCTTATTTCAATGTGTCTAGCTTTATTTTATATCATTAACTCTAGTTATACTTCTTCTTTTGCTCTTGACGTCCTAAACAGATGTAATCGCTCCCCTAAAACATTTGTATTGACTGAAACTACTTTATCATCTAATGAATCAGCAAAGCACTAACCCACCTGCTTAACATAAAGGATCTTGAAATCAATGGGACTTTAATTAAATAGACGTTTAAGGGCTTCATTGAACAGGGACCTTGAGTTGTCACATCTCAAATAGATTATATATTTTTTGTTACCTGTCTACACTGTGGCTTGGCCTTATTACAGAAGGGATCAGTTGAGAGTCATAGGTTTTCTGTGTCACTGCTACAAATGAGTAAGTAAATTCTGTGTCTCTATCCCATTTTGGAATTTTTCTTTACTTCCAAATTTTACTCGTTGATTTTCTTTGAGTTTAATTTTCAAAACTACATGCAGCATTGTATTTGTCCAACTGATCTCTCAGCTTCTTCAGATCAGGTTCATGCAGGTTAAGCTGAACATTGTTTGAGCATTATCAGTGAGAGACCAGTTTCTGGAATCGTGGTAACTTTCATTTTTGCTTTATTTTGTGCGTCTTTTGTTCTACAGTGTGATGGAAAACCCTACTAACGTAGAGGAAACCCTGGATTTTGAAATGGATTTTAGAGAGTTGAGAACCAATGTGAAAAGATCTGAACGTGATCAAGAAACGTGAGTGCCTAAAAATAGGCATCCAATGACATTTTAGAGGATGTAGGGTATCTGAGAGAACTATATGAAACTGACAGATGCTATTAACCCTCCAGGAGATGCATGTCTTTCTTCTGTAGTAGATGGCATCCAGATTTTACCTCCTCCTGATATTGGGTTGACTTGCCTAATATCCTTCCAAATAAATCTTGTAGCAATAATTATTTGTCCTTCTAAACCCCAAGTTTCATCCAGGAAAATATTCACAGTAGGAGACTACCCTTCATCTGAAGCTCTCAAATCTGACACCTTTACTGCACTTGTTCATATGTAAACTCAATTATAGACAAGGTCTTTGTAGGACCTTGATGCTGTCTGTAAAATAATAACTGGCTTCAAAGCATTATTGATGAATTAGAAAGATCAAAGCTGACACAAGAACCTGTTTAAAAAATAGAAATAAATTTTGAAAAGCCTTTTATAGACTAAAAGTTCTGTGGTGACTACTCTTTGTTTTGAGTTTAGCCAAATGTCATACTCAGAATGACTTTTAGCATCCCTGTTTGTTTAGATGTGGCTATTTCCAGTAGCTGTCCAGCCTTATGTTTACCCTTTTTCTCCCTCCTTGTGTTCTAATTTCTAGAAGAAATATGTTACATGTGGTTGGCCTTGTTTGTATGTTCCCACTATTTTATAAATTGTTTCATTACTTCTGTGCATAAGTCCAAGCATTGTGACTGCTAATTATGAGTTCCCCTCTTTTAGCTTGGGGTGAATTCTGTGAGTAATGTGAAGTTGCAAATTTGTGTACTTCATGCCACCTTTTACCCACTGCTTCTATTGGGTGTTTGGAAATAGCTCAGTTTCAGCCACCAGATTTTCATCTTTCAGAGTGCTTTGACTGGGTCTGAGTAAGGAGTGCTTCACAACACAAAAATATCGTAGGGAAAGAAGCCTGTTCTGATATTTTGCAAGCGAGGCCACAGTTAACAACCTCATTCTTCTACCATGTGCTGGAATTTATTAATAAAACTTCAGCCAGGAACAAACACTCACTGTTCAATGTTTACCATTACTTCAGATCAATAGGAAAGGGAGACGGAGACTCTTGTGCCTGGTTATCACGTGTCTCTATTTCTGATAGAGAAGAACATCTGAATAAAAATTACAGAAGCCATGGGTACAGGAGTATCTCATATTCCACTTTTCTTTTTCCTGTAAGCCCATTAACTGTCTGTTAGGCCAGCCCAAGGAACCACAAGAGGATCTCCTTAAGCTCTTGCTTGTGCCAGTTCAGTGAATGTTTGCATGAATGGCTAATCACCGAGGGAATGACTGGCCACAAAACAGGAATCATATAACTGGTGCCAATGCAGACTTCCAGTGCACAATCCACCGTTATTTAGAGATTAGCTCAATGAGACTGAGGGAATATGCATCTGCAAAACTATCCTTCAGTAAAGGGGTGAGTGTTCCAGTGAGCACATTGTGAATATTCATAACTTGGGCATGATGAACTGCATAGAATATGCCAAATCATTTCAACAGTCCAGAAGACTTTTAGAGAACAGTGATGATTAGCTGCCCTCCTCTCTATTGTTATGAGGTGACTAGCTGGACACAAGAGGCTCTTAGTCCTCTTTGCAGTCCCATGAAGACATCACCTTCCAAGGAGTCTGTTCCACAGGAAGCTGACATTTTCTTTAAAACTTTCTATTATATAGTGTCAGATGCATCTATTATTTGAGGTTTTTTTGTGATCCACATGCCACCTTCAGATTGTGCAGTAGTCAATATTTCTGTTTAGGATGAAGAAGAAAAATTTCCAAATGTGACCTAAACGTAACTGATACAATGTGGCCTCCTTAAGCCTGTAATCACATCAAGCAATGATTTGGGGGTAGAAATTCACTGTTCCTGCATCATCTTATTGGGTCATCACAAAAGAAACTGAGTAGAAACCCGAGTGTTTTGCAGACAGATATTGGGGTCTATCCCGACCATCTCCAACACCTTTCTTTGTCTTTCTGTCTCCACAGTGACATGCAGTAGTGGCATAATGCAACAGGGGTTATTGCAAACCTGGTACAGACTTGTTACAGTATGTAACATGTCTCTGTGTGCATAAGCACACTTAAATGTGCTACCTAATTTTTGAACATTTGTGTTTGCATGGTAACCATCATCTGGGATCTCGCTGGTGATCCCAAGCTCACGGAAGTGGGCGTGTGTCAGCCTAGGCTGAGCAGAGAAAAGCTGAGGGGATAATTACAAGGTCCTTAAGGCAATGGGCAATGTTTCCATTTTTGCTGATGTTCTTGTCTTATTAATATTACTTTGCTTATGAATAAGCTGTGCTGGTCTTCCTTTGTACAATATAGTTCTCTCAAACCTCTGTTGAGTTATGGGTGCAGGCAAAAGGAAACACACATGCAAACTTATTACGAAATTTTCTTTTGAGGATTCTGTGTGTTAAGCTGCCACTGCTGCAAACATAACTATGTTAATACCAGATCATTTTGATAGAGCATGGAATGAAGACTGTAATGATGTTAGGTAGAAGGGCAGAATAAGTAGAAAGAAAAAAAAAGAAAGATAGACAGAATTAAGAGAGAAGATGATAGGAGAAAAGGTGAGGAAAAGAGCAAAGAACGCAACACAGTGATTGTAAAACACTACCACATTTTCCCCAACCAAATAGTACTAGAAATTGCTGAATAAATAGCACACAATAATTTAAAAAAAAAAAAACTGTAGTTTTTTTACCTTTAAGTCGTTATTTTTTTCTCCTATTACATCAGTGGGAGTCCTGTTGCAGTTTGAGAAGAACATATATTTTTCCCAGTTGGAGGACAGTAATGAAACAAAAAGTGGTAGTTAAGTTCAATTTACCTGCCTTAAAAATTAACTGGAAGTATAGTAGGAATCTTTCCTCATTTATTCAATTTAGTTTAATCTCAGTTCCAGCTTGTGTACATCTTCTAATACTATTAAACTGTCTTCAGGGAAAAAAATAATTTCCTATCCCCAAAGCATTCTAGGAGCTCTAAAACTTCCCGCGGTACTTAGATATGCCTGTTTTTATGCAAGACTGATCTATGTATCAAGGCTGCACTGCTGCAGCTGCATTGCTGGAACTTCCTAGGTTTGACTGTATTAAAGCAAGGAAACAAAGCATACAGATAGGAACATCACTGTGGTTACCTTCAGGCAGGTTGAATTGATGTAATGCCACTTCTGAAAGCTTGTCACAGAATATCTCCTCTTTTATTTGGTACATTTTGCTCTTTGGGGATGTTTCCAGTTGCAGCATATCGTGCCTCTTTTCCTAGAGAATGTCACTTTTCTGTACCTGTTTCAGATGGAGCCATTGCAGTTGAATAGTTATTTAAAAATAGTTGGTGCTGGGTTCTGAAAACATCAGGATTTCTTTTTGTCTGATCTAATAGTTATGAAATACCAAACTTAATCATGCCAATGAATTTGACCTTGTGAATTCACTGAGAATTTGGTTTTGTTTTAACACTTTCTGTTCCTATGGACTTCCATTTTTCTGTAGACTTATGTGAATGCTGATGTTACTCATTTTACGCATACAGTGAGTTGTTTATCTAAAATTGTCCAAAAATGTCTCATAAAGAAATCAGAACCTAACTCTTATGTGGGCACCCCAACGCTCCCTGAATTAATAAGTGATTGAAGAGTTTAGAAGATAATTCAGTTTTTAATCTGAGAATAAAGTAATTTAGCTGGTTTTAAAACTTCTTTAAGTACTCCTCTACCCCAGAGGTTTATAGCTCATGTTTATAGGAAGATTTCATAAGTATTAATTATATCAGCAGTGAAACTTATATTATGGAATATTTTATTATTTAAGGCTGACATTTTTGTAATCTATATGTTAACATTTTAAAATGGTCTTTCTGGACTGCCTGTGGCTTGTTGTGGTTTTGTTGTTTTGTTTTTTTTTTTTTCCCCCCATTTAACTACTATTAAATTGTGCTATTCTAGTCTTTGCTGAGTCACCTTATTTGCCAAACTACAGAATAATGAGTGGTGGGGGTCAGCAGGACAGGGCACATTGCTTGCACAATAGCCATTCTGAACTGGTCACATCTACTTTTAGCATGTGTCTCTGTAAGGTCTAGTCACATCTATTTTTCACCTGTGCTTGGTGAAGGCCGTGCTTCCTCTAACAGCTCTCTCTGACATAATATATTAGTTATTAGCTGCTACTGGCATGCTGCCTGATTCTCTGGACACTTTTGATCTGCCTTGCTTATTTAAAACACATTTTGCTCTTCTAAGCTATTCTACAGCTTCTCAGTCATGCCAGCACTTCTGCACTTCTGGAGTCTCAGTTCAATTATTTTTTCCAGTAGTTCATTTAGCCACTCCTTTCAAGCTACTAATCAGTTTTCATTTTACATCTAGCTGCTTCAAAAATCATAGCCTTTTGCTACACTGAAAATTAATTTTCCTTGGTCCTACTGCTGTACTAGCTTCAGTCATGAATCAATATGTTACTGGAGCTAGGAATTGTCACCTTTGCTGTGATCGCACAGTTGTATCTCTATGAACCACTTTTATATGTGCTTATGGCTTCAGTTAATTCCAGGAATGTTACACTTTGACTGGAGCAAACTCAGGCTCATCAGCTCTCCGGTCATCCACGCTGCTCCCAGCCTGTCTGTGCTACTGGTGCCCCTGGCTTGCCAGCACCTGGTACCCACAGCTTGTTCAGCTGCTGCGCTGAACTCGCTGCCACTTGCTGCAGGATGCAGGGGAGAGTGGCTAGAAGCAGGAGGGCAAGTTTGGGGACATCTTTCTCTTTTTGCATAAGCGTGAGCACCACGGGAAAGGGAGGAAAGCAGTTCCTCAGTGCTATCCTGGCACTTGTGGGTAACAGTATTCATTTCAGGTCTGAAATTAATTGGCTGTATTTCTGCATCAGCCATGGCAGATGGGTCATGGCTGTGGCCCAGCCATAGTTATTTACTATGTCCTTTTAGCCCCATGAGGTTCTGGCAAAAAGGCATCAGCGGCATGTCCTCCAGGCTCACAGCAGCCGGCTGTAAATGGCAGTCTGTGACACTGTGCCAAAGGCTGTGCCATTCCCGGTGCCCAGCTTCCCTGCGTGCACACCGGAGCATGATTCCCTGAGGCCTTTTGAAAAAAAGATAAAAGGAAGATGTCTGGGTTTGGGGCAGACTCCCAAAGGGGTCTGCCAGTGTGTTCCTGAGTCGAGGCGGGGGATTTCTCTGTTTCCTTTCCTTGGAAAGTGCAGTGCCAGCAACTCCTCATGCAGCTTGCTCAACTGCCCTACCTAAGCATGCTCACCATGACGCCTAGACTTTCTTTTCTCAGTAAAAATTCTCCCAGCCCAAGTAAAACTCAGCAAGAAGTCCTCTATTGCTACATTTCTGCTGGCTGTGGATTCTCAGAGTAGGATTTGGAGATGGTATTTTCCCACTCATGTATTGTGAAGAAGAGATGCCTGCGTGAATCTTTCCTACAGACCAGAAAGGTCTAATGTTCTCAGCCAGATGCATCTGAATTGCCCTTTTGTGCCTGGACGGTAAATCTCATTAATTCCTTCAGAAACTGTGACCAACACTGTGTACCAGTAAACTGAGCAGTACCTGAGCCAGGATTTCCTGAGCACTGGAATGGGATTGCACATGCTGCAAAAGGGCTTAGATGGCCCCTTAGCATGCTTTTGGCCTCACCACCTAGGGAGTCCTCAAACAATTTCTGACACAGTCTGGGAGTTATTGCAGCTCAAGCGCCATTGCCATTTGGTAGTTTGGATCCATTCACGCTTCTGGAGAGTGATAACATTTAATTGTATGGACATGGGCCACTCTGGGCCACCTGGCTTTCAGAACCTGACTGTTCCCCGGCTTCACTGGTGAAGAACAGTCTGGGGGAAACATCCAATTTACTAGTTGTAACCTGTATGTCCAAGGAGGATCATTTTGGGAGAAACATGAAGCGGGAACAAATGGGAAGTGTCCACAGATTTCTGAGGAACCCGTTGGTTTGTGCCAGAGGCAGTCCTGAATGAGAAACAACAGGTGGACATTGTGAACTTGGACCCAGGCTAACATGACAATAAATACATGGCCTGGGATATTTAATGTGGCTTTTGTTACATGACGGTCTATCAACTCTTGGCTTCAAAACTAATGTTTTCATACACTGTAGTTTAAGCTCCTGGGACACCTTGGGCTGAAATCCATTGCCTGAATGTAATTGTCCAGACCTTTGTAGCTACAATTCCAGACACGTGCAAATGTCCTGAAGGCCTTCGGTTGTACCTGTTTTCTGGATGTGTTAGAAGCCTAACGGTAGCCTAAATAAAATGTCACTAGATAACATTTTGCACAATTGAACCGTGTCTTTCACCCCCTCTGCTCACGTGTGAACCTCTGTGTTCTCAGGAACTCACTGGACAAATTCAGTCTTGGTGTACTTTTAAGGGCACAGAATTCAACTCAGCTTTTAAAATACAAGAGAAAAAACTTTTTCTTCTAAATATGCTTTGGGCATTCACAAGTAAGTGTTGCATATAATATTAATTTCTTGTGCCAGAAAGAATCAGAGTGTGTTGGTGTGTTCGGCCTTTTATATTTCCCTTTGTTTGGCTAAATATGCCACTTTAGCCCACACAACTCAGTGGGCTAGCTTCCAAAAAACTGGAAAACTGCACTGAATGCTAAATTCCTATGTGCAGTTAAGAACGTACACCCTAATTTGGAATTTACATTTGTGAAAGAAGAAAGCTATATTCAGCAACAGAGATGAGGGACATCAGTGTGAAAGTGAAGCCAGGTTTAAACAACTGGAACTAGAGCTTTTGATAAACTGTGTAATTTGAAGAAAGTGTGAATCTCATTTTCAGCACGAATGCCAGGGAGAACCCTTTGTCCTTTGGCATTAAACCTCCTCCCCCAATCCACAAAAGCATATACATATTTTGAAAGGGTTGCCATAGATTATAATTAAGAACCTTAGGATATGAACTGGGGACAAAAAAGCACTCAGCAACATCCCCATGCCTTGTATTAACCAATGAAAACTCCAGGTAACATACCATTATCAGGTAAATATATACTTTCACCATCACTAACTGGAAACCCATGAAAGCGAGTAATTACCACTGTGTTTACAGTTTGTGTTTAAAGTGTGTAATTATCTCTCCAACCCTCTATACAAATATGTTTCACCATATTTTAAAGGTGTTTAATGAACATTTACTGACATATATAAAATCCAACAACTATCAGAACAGTTCAGTAAAAGAATTTGGTTTTGTTTGTATGTTGAGAAACTTTAATCTAAAAACAGAAAAAAAAAGACTTCTAATCTTTCTTTCATTAAATGTAAGATCTCAGAATTTTTCTGATATTTTCCTGATATGAACACCAAATATATAAACATGGACTAAAGGCAACATGAACCCTGAGGGTCCACATGTTATTGGTAGGTATTTTAGAAATTTCTCTGTAGACAAGAAAGCTTGTTCTGGTGAGATATAAAGAATGAGCTTTCAAAAAATTTAAATAAATGTAACTTGCTTTTTATGCTTAATAAAATTAAGCAAACCCCAGGTTTTAAGTTTGAAAGCTTTCACCTTTTTTGGTATATCTTGTCTATGGTGGGCCACACAAAGCAGAAATGACACAAATAAGAAAATCATAATCTTGTAAGAAATACAAAGTCATATTTTGACCAAGAAAGCTGAAATAGGTTTGAATGAAACAACAATTCTTCAATATTAATCCAAGCAATATTTCCAAATTTATTATTGAATTGTCTAGCACATTTTCCACAACAATCATCATATTATTACTGAATAAAATGGAATTTAGTTTCATATCTAAAACCTTTTAGTCACTGTAATTCAACTAACTCATCAGAAGTTGTTAAAATGTAACTTTCTTTATATTTTTCTAAAATCATGCATTTGAAAATGGGTTGTAGTATCTTTAAACGTGCCAAATATTACCTTACTTTGTGTATAGTCCTAAAGAAGTTCCTAAGATTGCTTTTGCAGGAAGACATTATTCAAAAAAGAACAAGAGAGGCAAAATCGTTTTGATTTTGTCAAAATGTATAGGCTTTACCCCAGTTATGAAAATCAGGCAAGGTCCCATTTGCAGGGCACACGAAAAGAGTTATAACCTTATGCTCACCATGCTCAACAGGATGGAAACACGATCAGCAACACACTTCATGAGAAAAACTGACATTACAAGTGTGATTGCCTATTATATGTTGAAATGGTTACTGTGAGAACTCAGAAATTATTTCTACTTCAGAACATATTTGAGTTTTGCTTATTCATGTTTGCAAATAGATTTTAAATGGATAGCAACACTTCAAAAATATTCATTGCTCAAAAGTAATTCACTGCTCAAAAGTACCTATCAACTTGTTTCTCACTTGAAATCTGGGGCTGTTTTTCAGTGGCTGAGGCTTCTTTGAAATTTGTATTTTACAAAAAAGGTGGAATTATTGTTTCATCTTTCTTAACTAACGGACTAGTATTTCTAACCGTAGAACGGTAAATGAAATATTATTATGTTATTTTCTGAGAAATATTCATAATAGTAAAGCTCAGCTGCCTAAAAATTCATCAAAGAGTATAAAGGTTATGAACATATGAAAATCAAAATTAAAATTAATGTGATCACATTGTGCATGACCCAGCATAGTGGCACACCTTGCACTTTTGGCTGAGACACAAATGTCACGAAAGACCTCTTCTTTTCTCCTTCCGCCTTCCTTCCCCCCAACCTGGGTTCAGAGTAATTTTACTACCAGCAATTTTCTCTGATTCCACATAGCATTTGGGGAACATCTGCAATTAGGCTCAACACCATATGGAATAGGCCTGGTGTCAAACACGTCTTGTGAGTTTAGTGTTTCCTGAAGTTAGCAAGAGTTTTGTAACCATTCCCGTGTAGGTTGATCTGCACTTGGAAAAAGCAGACAATGCAGATTTTACATCATAAACGGTCAAGCCAGAAGGCCACAAGGGACTTCTGTGCTAAAGCAGATGAAACCTTGCTGTTCTGAGACTCACTTTTGAGATTTGGGTCTCATTCTGCTTAAAACCGTGAGCAATGGTGACAACCCTTCCCATCTGAAGCAGTTGTTGCATAACTAGGGTAAAACACCAAATTGCAGTGGGAGACCAAGCTGAAATCCTAGTGATATACCTTAGATTTTCATTGTAACCTAGAAGTTCATCTCTTTGCATTCCAAATTCCTCTTTTTAATCTATGTTGTTTACCAAATTGTGCTTTGTGTGAACATGAAGTGGTCAGATATGGTTTATTTTTCCTAGATTTGCTAAGTGACTTGTGACTTTGTATTCCTAACCACGAGCACACTTCAGATGACTGAGTTTCAGAACTGCTAAAAGTCTATTTCAGGTGCCTCCAGGTAGATGCAGAAAATTGCCCTGTTCTGCAAATCACTAAATACTCCAAACCACTTAAAAATACCTAGGTATTTTGGACATATTTTACATATGTCCTCTATTGTTTAGAAATAACCCTTTACAGTGTTTCCTTCTAAAATGGAATCAAATTGCAGTACAAACACCACACCATCATCCTTTCCCTCACTCAAAGTTTCAAATGATTATCAACTATAACTTTAATTATATTAGAATCATAGAATCATAGAATCATTAAGGTTGGAAAAGACCTCTAAGGTCATCGAGTCCAACCGTCAACCCAACACCCCCTATGCCTACTAAACAATGTCCTTGAGCACCTCATCTATACGTCTTTTAAATACCTCCAGGGATGGTGATTCCACCACTTCCCTGGGCAGCCTGTTCCAAGGCCTGACCACTCTTTCAGTAAAGAATTTTTTCCTAACGTCCAGCCTAAACCTCCCTTGGCGCAACTT